>WNWU01012784.1:87973-99429 GCA_012654045.1 Ptyas mucosa
TTAAATTAAATTAAATTAAATTAAATTAAATTAAATTAAATTAAATTCATACAAAAGAAGAACCCCCAGGTGGACAGATTTTTAAGAAATCTTATTAAGGCACAGGATAACAAATCATCATGAACACTTAAGTCAGTGAGACTTATTTCTGAGGAGATATTTTCAAGTATTTCTTTATTTCACACACACACACACACATCCCTTCCGTCCATTACCTGAAGAACAGAGTGTTAGGAAAAATAAGATAAAACAATTCAAAGGACAGAAGTCACAGTTTGTCTGTAGATGCAGAGTCCTGAACTCCAGACTGGAAAGCCAGATCTTCTAAAGTCAAACAATGTTGGTGTCAACTTGGACTCTGTGCAAAGACCACAAGAGGAAAGGTCCCATCTTGTGGCATACATAAAACGTATCTATTAACAGTCAAAACTCCTGGATTTATTTGGTCCTTTTCATAATGGATAAATATAATGACTTTTGACTTACGATTTACAGCAAAACAGGGTTTCCCACTGACATGTCCCTCCAGTAGGTATAGTCTGCCCAGGGCAGAACGTTTTACAGAATCCATGGTGACGTCTCCTGCATTCTAAGGTATCAGGGGCAGGCTGAGAACTTCCTGTCACAATCAACAAACAAAACAAAACAGTGAATTTATATTGGAGGCTTCCCTACTCATCTTTCTCTTAGAAGCTTTGTTTGGAGAATTTATGGAGGGGAAGCTAAGATGAGGGGACAGTGCACTGGTGGGTTTCAAAAATCTGTACTGTAAAATCTCCATTCCCACCCCACTCCAGGGGAAGGATACTGCAAAATCCCCATTTCCTCCCAATCAGCTGGGACTTGGAAGGCAGAGAATAAATGGGGGTGGGCCCAGTCAGAATTTTTACTATCGGTTCTCCGAAGTACTCAAAATTTCCACTACCAGTTCTCCAGAACTGGTCAGAACCTGCTGAAACCCACCTCAGGGACAGTGAGTGACTACTGGTCTAGGTAACCTGGTCTTAGATTTCCTGTTGTCACTGAGATACTTAAAACCACCATTTCTCAGGGTGTTGTGCATCAATCCTATTCCTTTTTCAGGTTCCTGTCCAGCTGGAGGGATGCAAAGCTCCCTGACTGAAAAATAAACTTTGTAGCTTCATTTCCCTTTTTAAAGTGATGGGCGTCATCAAAGGAAAATCAGTCTTCTGAAGCTTTTTAAAAGCCACAAGCTTCAGATTTCTTGAAATTAGGCTTTCTGGCAGGCTCCCAGCTTTCATAACCTTTGTAAATTGTTCAAGTACTTCATCAGGATAAGGCAAGTAATCTGGGCACAGTATTACCTGCAGTTTATGACAACATTGAAGCCAATATACTGATTAGCATGCCACTCAAAAGTGAAAAATGAATAGCATGATTAGAAATAAGTAAAGCACTTTGCTGCTATCTGATGGTAGTCCTATTAATTTTGATTTATTTATTACAATAAATAATTAATATAATTATAAACATTTTTAAAAAAATTTTGAGGTGAGTCTCTTAAAAGGTCACTAAATAATTATAATTATTAATTAGTGAAAAGCTTACAATAATCTACGGTGAGTGGTAAGATGTTATACTGGTCCATGAAGCAGCTGAGTATTTAGTTTAATATTTTTATTTGCTAGTTTTATTTTCACTTTCAAGAGAACCAAGAATTCCATAGTTCTATTGGTCTCTTCTTTCTCCTTGACGTATCCCCTTCCTTTATCTTCTCATTCATTTCAAATGTTACATTTGCCTTACCTCCAGAAGTTGTGGGTGCTCAGTATTGGAAGTTTTTAAGAAGAGAATGAAAGACCATTTGTCTGAAATGATATAGGGCAGGGGTGTCAAACTCAAGGCCTGGGGGTTGAATCCAGCTTGCAGGTTGCTTAGATCTGGCCGGTAGGGTCACCCTGGAAACAGCAAAGGACAGGCCTGTGGTGCCTCTGGCAGTGAAACGGAGCTCGGGAGGGCTGCATGCGGCCCTCCCGAGCTCCATTTTCGCTGGCAGAGGGTTGCAGGATGCCATTTCAGCTGAAAACGGAGCTCAGGAGCCCATTTCCTCTGGCAGAGCACTCAAGCCACCACAGGTGCCCCTGACACAAGTGACATCAAGCTGGCCATTCCTACCCTGGCCATGCCCACTCCGGCCCCCCAAGGCAAACACAACCCTGATGTGGCCCTCAATGAAATTGAGTTTGACACCCCTGATATAGGGTCTCCTGCCTGGCAGGGGGTTAGAGTAAAAGATTTTCAAGAGCTCTTCCAGCTTTGTTATCCTGTTACTTAATTTTGAAGCGAAAGTTAATTACACTGCTTGTTACATTAATATTCAAAACTGTAATTAATATTGATAGAATATCCACATATCTACTCTATAGCAATTATTCTAAGGCATTTATATGACAGAATATTAAGAATCTCAATGTATTATATAAATATTGTTATATTGAAATAATATACTGTACTAAAATGGAGAAAATGGCCATTTTAGATAGCCTGTATGGGTAGATTTAATAATATGTTGAAAGCTGAACTTTTCTTTATTAATATTTTCTATTTTCTTCAAAAGCCGTTAATTTAATTACTATTTTATAATATTTTTATATTTGCAATATTATATTTTTATTGTACTTTATAGTATCTTTTAGCTGCTATTCTTTACCAGTAAAATATTTATATTCTTTTAAAAAATTGACTATAGGTTCTAGGGCAAGGATCTCATGTCTTCCTGCATAAAGAGTTGTGCATATTAATTCTACTTTATAAATGCTAGTCATCAAAATCCACACTCATTAAAAATGTGAAAGTTTCTCTATTTGCAGTATTTAATTTAATGTAAATATTTTAATCTGTATCTCTCTTAATTTTCCCCGTCTCTTACCTGGAATAATTTGACTGAAGAACAAGAGAGCAGCAAACAAAAGGAAAAGGGTCTTCATGGCTGAAGGCTGATGTTCTCCAGATGTTTTACACTCTAAGCTGCTTGAAGTTCTTTAGGAGAAGAAGGGGGTCTGTCTATATAAGATTTTCAGAGTACTATGACATCATGAAACTTGAGAAAAACCTTAATCATTAATATATTATGGGAAACCCAGTTTATTCCATTTCTAAATGCAAGGGTGGTATTGCAAAATGTCCCTTGGTAAGTCTGATGTAAGGCACCAATTCCTCTTGACCATGGAGTACAGCCAAGCACATGAGGTAACGTTCACCAGATACAGAAGGCTACTTTTGCAAAATGGTTGTGAAGCCAGAGAAAGGTCATGCAGTCTCAACTATGCTAGCCGTGAATCAAATTGAGACAGAAGTTGTCATTATTAAGCTGGAGAATTTGGGGGATTTTTCCATTATTAGTCCATATCCATTTGGGTGCTGCATATTGTTAATGATTTGCAAATGACATTTATACTGCATAGTGATGTCACAGACTGTAGGAGTATAATCTGATGACCCAGAACTGATTGCAGCCACAGAAAGTCTTGGATACTTTTTACTGCTGTGGATCTATTGGGAATGAAGCAACTAAATTATAGCATTGTTCTCTTTTTTTTACTGAAAGTTTCTTGACAGAGGAGCCTAGCCAGTGATTTTGCCAAGAACCATACAAGGTATAGTCTTGGCTTATAAAATGAGATAGAATTACAGACAGAGTTGATCATATTCTGAATTCCCACATCACGATATTCTCTTGTACAGAATGAGCAAGCTGCATTCACTTAGGTGGGCAAGTTAAGGCAGCCAAGACCCCTCCCAAGTTTTACCAACTAACAAAAAGCTTATTGAGAAAGTAGGGAGGGAGAGATTATCTCTGCAGGCCTGCTTTGTTGATAAAACATATCTGATAGCAGGTGTAAGAGAGAGATGGCCCCTAACCGAAATAATTGTTTATGACTTCTAGCCTCACATAGAAGGAGGGGGAAAGGAAATGAGGCTTATCAGGCAAGCCTAGTGGGAGACTTCCTTTAGTTGATTGAAACTTTTATTCTGAGATTAAGGAGTGGGTGAACACATACTTGGGAAATTAAGGGAGATGTGAGAGAGACCAGAAAAATGGAGTAGGTGGAGAGGCGTCCTCTCTATAGACAGAGAAGGCAGCCTTAAAGAAGCACCCAGATGCTAAGAAAGACTCAGGAGACAAATATGGAGAGAGACAACACCAAGATAGTGGCAGTCAATATTTCCAGTTTAATGGAGCAGTAAACAGCCTGGATCTGGTAAGGGCATGAAGAATGTTAGCATTCACCCCCCTCCTAGAAGAATGAAATATTAAAAAGGCAGAATATTATATTTCCCTGGATGAGAAAAGGAGATACATGTTTTAAAGACAAAGCAGCTTCCTGCAGCTCCTTGCCCCCCCCCCCTTCAGCTCCAGGGTGATGGAATTAAGACATGGCCCTTGGGGACATGATAGGATTAGCCCTCTACCCATCTAACAGCAGGGCTCACTGCATTGCGAAATCACCTAGGGACATTGCATTAACCAGGAAGATTCAACCAAACCTGGGACACAGACAGCCTACAAAGTTAGCTAAGACCACTGCCCCCTGGGAGTCTGACAGCCAATGGGATGCATTTCTTGTACAGGAAGAGGAAACTCTAAGGCAGGGCCTAAGAGAGGGTATAAATATATCCCTCTCTCCACTCCATGTGCTAATTTGCCCAGGACTTCAAACCATGTGGTCCTGTTCACCATTAAAACCAACCTTCCAAGCAGTCTCCGTGTTTCCAGTGTCTTTCTCCCCACTTGGAACTAAACCCAGATGGACATTTCTTCCAACATCCATAAACTCAGTTTCTGTGCAATAAGAGGGTTGCAAATCTTTACATGGCAATCTTTCCCATGATATCCATTACAACACAGAGTGATAAACTATAAAGCATATAGACAATTTATAAATGATTGAACAATATCTCTGACCTTTGGCCTTTATTGTTGTTGTTGTTAGAGAGGTTTTTTATTAGAAAGGCCACCTAAAGTTAAAAAAAAAAGCCCCAAAATCTATTCTCAACTCCAGATCACCTAGACCTGGAAGTCATGCAGGAAAGGCATTGAGAAGGGCTGACCCACAAATATCTTGAGTTCTTCTCTTCCCCTGCAGAGCCATGCTTACCCCAGAATATTGCAAAGGAGATATTGTCCCCATATACCAGTAGAGGTGTTGAGCAATACCGCAATGTTTTTCATACACAATGTAGCTGACTCACCCAATATGGGAATCCATAATATGGCTTACTGAATTTGGTTTTGGTTTTGCATATTCTATGAATTAGCTAATATGGTTATTTAAGAAACTCTGGTTAAACAAAGCGTGATTAATAACTCATGGCTATAACTCTGACCTCCATGAGGATGACCCATTCCATCTCAATCTTCTTGGTTGAGAAACATCTTGAATAAGTATATCTACTGCAATATGTTATTTTTCCAAATGTATTTTGGAAGTACAAAATACATTTCCCTCATCCTGTTTTCCTATTTTACTATCGCTAAATCGTACTTGGTCGCTAGAAGACCAAGAATATTTTCAAAGTCAACTTTTAGAGATGAGTCAGTTCAAACTCAATATTGCATGGCTCCTGTTCCCTGTCCATCCCCACAAAAAGGCAGTTGATGTGTTTTCTATCAGCTCTTTGATGCCAAACCTCAGAAGAAGGCATGGAGTGTAAATTGCATTTCCCAATAGCATTTTTAAAAATATGGTTGCTTATTTTTTAATCACTGAGGCTACAGTCTACCCAATTTCTGTTCTGCCCTATAAAGACTAATGAATTCTCCATATCCAAAAGTTATATAAGTACAGACCATTCCTCTTCCTCCTTTCCTATCCAACTTCATTTACTGATTAACTGGACCAAAGAGTAACCCAGTAGCAAAGACATTTTCCAACTTTGATCGAGTCGAGGAAAAAACTCTTCTACTAACACCTTTTTCCTTTCCTAATTGAATCAAGGCAAGGACTTCCTATCCTGTCTTTGATTGGACTGAATCAAAGCAAAGCTTAATAACATTGTATGCAATGCCATCCACCCAAAGACAAACAACAACAACAAGAAGAAACATAGAAAATGTGTACGAAGGCAGTGATCCCATGCACAATGTTCCCATTGTTTTCAGACTAATGCACTCCATATACTTTTACTTCATTCAAAAATCATTACCTCTTATCAGCTGCTAGAGGAGAAGTCTTCCTTATAATTCCTACTCCCCCACCTCGTGGCAAACAAGAGGAAGTGTGTCTCCTGTACATAGAAATAAAATAAGACACTTCCTGAAAATAAGCCCTAGTCCTTATTTTGTGGCCCAAAAGAAAATAAGACCTGCTCTTATTTTTGGGAAAACATGGTACCATCCCTCCGGTAATAGCCTAGCCATGCAAAACATAAATAAATTAAATTGCACACCACCCTCCCATGCATTTATGCATTACAATTATTTTTCTTATGTTTCCCAAATTTAAAAAAGTGAATGGATCTCATGGGCAGCAGGCAGCAAAGACATCATGAAATTATTCTAATTCTACATTAAACAGCCTTATTAATAATAATGGAAAAACATACGTACTGGCATATTTATAAGATAATCCTTTAGTTCACTAACAGAAACCATTCTTATAAGTGGTTCTTGGTGTTGAAATGGCATGGAGGAAAAGGGAAGTTTCATGTTTAATAAGAAATACAGAATCATAGATAGAAATGAGGTTATGTACGGTGCCAAGGAAAGAAACATCTTTGGAACAACACAAACCATCTTCCTATCTTCCACCTCCCATAATGAAAACAAATTAATAAAGTCATGTTCCTCATACACAAGAGGGAAGGGGGGGAGGGGAGGGGAGGGGAAGGAAGGGAATTCATGGTGGTTTTAGAAGCCAAAGCGTAACAAATGAGAACTGGTCAAATTAATTTTCTCTCCCTTTGCCTAGGGTAGCGTATACAAGAGAACAGTTGGGTAATTTGCAATGCAGACTAAAGTGCTATTAAGTAGCATCAGCTGCCTGCAATTACTGCAAGTTCAAATCTCACCAGGCTCAAGGTTGACTCAGCCTTCCATCCTTTCAAGGTAGGTAAAATGAGGACCCGGATTGTGGGGGCAATAAGCTGACTTTGTATAAAAAAGAACACCGCTTGGGAGGGGGGGGAAAGCCCTACTAAGCAGGTATATACAAAAGTATGAAGGCTATTGCTTAATGCATTGTAAGCCACCCTGAGTCTCCGGAGAAGGGCGGCATATAAATCGAACCAATCAATCAATAAATAAATAATTTATAAACACACCTGAGAGCAATTCTGGCTGTATTTAAGAATTTGAATAGAAGCACAAGTATTTTATAGACAACAATGAGAAAGAAGCAAATGAGACCACAAATAGACCACAACCTACTTCTTGGTGAACTAGTTTACTTCTTGGTAAATTAGAAAAATGTAGGATAAATAACATCACCACCAGATGGATTAGTAACTGGTTGACAAACTATACTCAATGAGTAGTCCTTAATGGTACTACATTTACATGGAGGGAAGTAAGCAGTGGGCTACCACAAGGTTCTGTCTTAGCCCAGTACTCTTCACTGAGATGAGGGAACAGAAGGGGAATGCATCAAATTTGTAGATGACACTAAACTGGCAGGAAAAAGCCAACACCTCAAAAGAGCTCAGGTCCCAAAATGATCTTGACAGACTTGAATAATCCAACAAAATGAAATTTAAAATGGGGAAAAGTAAGGTTTTATATCTAGGCAGGAAAAAACAAAGGTACAAGCACAGATTAGGAGAAACCTGGTACAAAAACAGTAACTATGAGAGGGACCTTGGAGTCCTAGTAGATGATCATTTAAATATAAGCTAGCAGTGTGCAACAGCAGCCAAGAAAGTCAATACAACTTTTGATTCTATAAAACAGAAGCTTAGAATCAAAATCATGTGAAGTATTACTACCACTCCGTAAAGCCTTAGTAAGGCCACACCTGGAATACTGCATCCAGTTTTGGTCTCCACATTACAATTAATAATAATAATAATAATAATAATAATAATAATAATAATAATAACAACAACAATAACAACAACAACAACAACAACAACAACTTGGCCGATTGCACCCTGAGGAGACCCTCTCTGTGGGAGCGAACTGGCCGGTGGGAGGCTACTGGTGGCAGAAGTCTGTCTCGAAGGTACCAATAAAGATGTTGAGACTTTGGAAAAGGTGCAAAGAACAGCAACTAAGATGATTAAGTGCCTGGACATAAGAACATGTATGGCCAGCCTAGAGAAATGAAAGACTGGGGATGACATGATAGCAGTATTCCAGAATTTGAGGGGCTGCCACAATGTAGAGGGGGTCAACTTATTTTATAAGGCACTAGAAAGCAAGACAAGAAAATGGATGGAAACTAATCCAGGAGAGAATCAACCTGAAATTAAGGAGAAACTTCCTAACAGTGAGGACAATTAAGCCTTCAGAAATTTTGGTTGCTCCATCATTGGAGGTTTTTAAGGAAGACTGGGCAGCCACGTGTCCGAATGGTATAGGTCTCCTGCTTGAGCAGGGGGTTGGACTAGAAGACCTCCAAGGTCCCTTCCAGCTCTATTCTGATTGATTGATTGAAATAGAAGTGTTGGTTTCTTTCCTCTTTATCCCACAGTTAGTTTTCAGTGTTCTCTGTGTTCCAGACATCTAATTAATAAACTAAAAAATGAAAATAATCTTCAGTGGCAACCTCCTTACAATGGATATCATAATCTAACCTAGAAATATCCTGGTCATAAAGAAAGGCAACCAGAAAATCTTATGGAACAGCTGGAATTTACTTGGCTAGTATACCACTCTTTCTTTTAACAGCAGAAATGAGCCAATAAGTATCCCTAGTCATGGAAACTTGCCATTTAAGGAAAAAGAAAATGCTTCAAATTAACATCAAGATACAGAGAAAGAAACAACCAATCCAACTGTTCCTCTATCTTCATGTGGTTAATATTTACATTTGTAATTAAAGGTACATCCCATGATGATGATTTAAAAGGCGGAATGGAACATATCTTCTAGGCTACTTTTGGTGACTTGACTTAAGCAGTTGCTTTGAACTTGCCATAACTATGAAGGCTTGGTGTGTCCTCTTTTTCCTCGCCTTTGTGGTTCTTTCTGATCAGAGTAAGTCAATTCTGGTGAAATCTTTCATGATCACAATTCAGATGCTCAGCAACTGACTCGTAATTATGATGGTTGCAGGGTCCTGGGATTATGTGATCATCGTTTGCAGCCTTCTGGCAAGCAAAGACAATGCGGAAGTCAGGTTCACTTAATCTAATCACTGCAGTGATTTACTTAACAATTGTGGCAAGAAAGAACTAACATTAATTTAACAACTTTCTAGAAAAATAGCTTTTATCCGGGGGCTGTCAGACTTCTGAATGCAACAGAACACCATAACTATTTAGTATGATAGACTTGCAGGTCCAACACAATATGCAACATATTCACACTGGTGCAATATAATAAAACGTAATGTTATGCACATATATATATATAGGATTGTGTGTCTGTTAGGATGATTTACTGGGTCAGGGATTTTCTTTCTTTCACTTATGAGTTTTTGTGATGTATTTTGTGTTGGGGGGGGGCTGCACTAAGGGAGTGCAGCACCCCCAACTATACAATGAGATTGGATTGCACTCATTGTACACAGGTTGTGCATTTACAATAAAGTTTGAATTGAATTTGAGAATTGAATTTTCTCATTTAGCAACAGAAATGTTGGGCTCACTTGTGGTCATAACTTGAGGACTACCTGTACACTTTTCCTAGGAATACAGATCTACAAATTCTGATGTATAATCAGTTTCTCTCTCTCTTCCATCTCCAGAGAATGCACCACACATAAGGAATGGAAAAGAATGTGATAAAAATAAAGGAGTTTGCAAAGCACAATGTCCTCCCAATCACCAGGAGATAGGAGCATGTCACGTCAACGTGCCTTGCTGCAAAGTGTAAGATGCAGAAACTGAAATATTCATAGCATTTATTTTATATTGTCTCATAATTAGAATCAGACAAATCTTTTCATGTTCTGTCCATGCCAGTTCTTCTTGTAAACTTATACCTCCTCAGAATCAAATTCATCATGCAAGTGGCTAAAATAAGCTCCACTTTCTTGGAGCAGCCTCCGCAAAGTCCATGTAACAGAAGCATCTATCAAACTACACTAAGCAAGCCTTTGTGTGTCCACCAGATGAGCATTGCCTTCCATACAAATTCAAATCCTGTTGCATCAGACATTGAACTTGTGAAGGCCTCTTCAATTTAGATAACTTCACTGCATGAGTGAGTGCCTCTTTTACTGGGATGTCACAAGTGTGGTTTTGTGCAATTCTTGACAAGGTGACTTTAATATTTCTTTTCTAGTGGCAATTTTGATCCCATTTCTCAAAATTAAAATACAGAGGCATGCCCCTTCCTAGATAGAGGAAAATATTTTATTTCTTTGCAACATCTGTGTGTGTGTGTGTGGGTGGGTGGGTGTGGGTGTGGGTGTGGGTGTGTGTGTGTGTACACACACACACATATACATTTTAATACATTTTAAAGCTGAAAATTTCAACACAAAGTCCACCATGAAGAATAACGAAATCAGATGTGTTTTCTCTCAGGTTCCCTTAAAAATGGAGAACATTTGGAGACTTCAGTCATTTTTCTCCATGGTTTTACTGAATGAAACTTCGTTTGCAGAATTGGAAAGGGGCATGTGGAAAGTGCATTTATAGTACACACTCCGCCTTGCAGATCTCACTGGGATTTCCACTTTCACTTTTTTCTATCTTAATTCCAATGAAGGGGGAGGGGGTGAGCATCCTTCTAAGAAGGCTTCCAACTGCGGGGTGGGGGGTTGCTTGCTGCCACCCATTCTTCAATGGAGAGGTATTCCCCTCTCCTCGAAGAGGCAGAATGAGAAATCTCTCAGGTATAACCTGAGGGATTCAAGGTGCTGGTGATGACCTATAAAGCCCTACATGGCTTAAGTCCAGGATATTTGGCGGACCACTTATAGCCAGCAACGTTATCCCATCGCCCGGTTCGCCCCCATAGAGAGGGCCAGCTCAGGGTGCCGTCGGCTAGACAGTGGCGGCAGGTGGCCCCCAGGGGTAGAGCCTTCTTGGTGGGTGCGCCCACCCTCTGGAATCAACTTCCCTTGGAGCTCCGATTAGCGCCTGACCTTCGTACCTTCCGCCGTGAATTAAAAACTTGGCTTTTCAAATCCCTCGACCTGGACTGATGAGGGTTTTAAGGGTTAAATTTTAATTTTTTTAGATTTTAGATTTTATTTTGTATTGTGGTTTGTGTTTTTATTACTGTGAGCCGCCCTGAGATAGGGCGGCATATAAGCCTAAATAAATAAATAAATAAATAAATAAATAAATAAATAAATAAATAAATAAATAAATAAATAAATAAA
>WNWU01012784.1:99439-147471 GCA_012654045.1 Ptyas mucosa
AAATAAATAAATAAATAAATAAATAAATAAATAAATAAATAAATAAAATTTTAATTGAATGGATCTAGTTTCTCCTCCTTTTATCATGAATTTCAGACTAAAGAGATTTTCAGAATGACTGGTGTTTGTGTACACACCAAACTTTAACCACAGCCAGTTACCTGAGCCTGAAATCTGCATATGAAAGCTAGATTTTGATTCTCTCTAAAGCAGTGGTTCCTAACGTGGGCCCCCTGCCCCACAGGGGGGCAATTTGATTTTTAATGCGGGCAATTTGAACCTTGGTTAAACCAAGTTAATGGCCTTTTAGGCTTCCTCCATGTGAGTAGAGTTCACTTTTTGAGTAAAGTAAGAATTATATGTCATGGGCGGGGGCATCAGGATTTTAGAGATGCTTAGATGGGGCATGGCCAAAAAAAGGTTGGAAACCACTGCTCTAAAGGAATGAATAAACAAAGAGAGTAGATTGGAATGGAGATGACGCTAACCACAACTGAGCAAGGTGACTTAAAAGAAAGGAAGGATTCCTTGCATAATTAAATCAGTGTCTGCTGCCAATCTAAACCTACTAGTTCCAATATTCCCAGGATTTTTAGACTTGGGACTCAATATCCCTCCACTCCCCATCATCAAGTCCTTTGCTTTCTGACTCTAGAAATGAGTCTCACTGAGAACCAAACAAGCACACATAGAGAGAGACATATGCATACACACAGACATACAACATACACCAATTTCTCACCCCACGAGAAATTGCCTCTTAAAGAAAGCACTGTGACAATGGTTTGAGTGCACTTGAAACATTGATGAATGGAAAGGAAATCTGAAATATTTTCAGCTATTGCTGGCATGATTTAATAGGAATGATACTATTATAAGAGAAGGAAGCATTTGGAGAAATAAGGGGGGCAATGGAGGGACAATTTGCCCTGTTATTTACCAGAAGAACCTGTGGCTTCAGAAAAAGGTATAAGGTGACTACATAAACCAACCTGATAAATAAGAGTTATTAGATCCGTTCATATCATCCTCTCCTCCCAAGTAGAAACCATGTACAAAGGTTGCACTGAATGATATTTGTGCAGAAAGATAAAAGAACAATTGAATGATTGCACCATAACAATATATTTCAAACTATTTCCAACCATTTTTCCAACAGCTAAAGGAAAAAGTTCTGATCAAGACATGGAAAAACTATTGTTTTCTACATGAATGCCTGATGGAATCCAGATTATAGAAGCTTTAAAAACAGAAAAATCCTTGCTGCTTTGAATGCTTTCAAACAATTATTCTTATTAAAATAATTTGGATTTACAAATGATTATATGTGTTCTTTTGTGTCTGAAAATCATTGAAATGCATCCTTGGAATATTGAACAAAATCTAATATTTATCCACATGTAAGGCATCTTGAGTAAAGATCCTACTCAATAATAATCATTAAACACTCATGGTTTTTACAATGGCTGACAATTCTGGTCAAAATCATACTAGTCAGATAAGACCTGAGTAGCACCACCCTTTTTAAGCAGCTAAAGTAGCTAATAGTCTAATACAGAAAGAGAGTGATGAAGAAACAGAGAGGGAGCAGAAGAGAGGGGAGGGGGAGAGGAAGGAAAGGAAGAAAGGGAAGGAAGGAAGGAAGGAAGGAAGGAAGGAAGGAAGGAAGGAAGGATTCCAATGCAGTTTTCCAGCTTCCCATAAGTAAGGTCAATGGGAAAGCTGGCAGGACACCAGGAATTGCTCCTGCTCTTCTCCTTGTGCATTACACCACAGCAATTTTTGAATCTAGAAATCTCAAATCAGCTATCTTAAAGAATGTTTTAAAAATATTGGACCAATTACTGCTGTGGAACTGAAATTTCCATGAAGCTAATCATTTTTCTCTAGGAAAATACTTTTGTTTTGATATTTTAAAAAAACAAAACCCCTTGACAGGATGGAAACCAGAAGGAATTAGAGATTACAATTAAAGGAGAACACTTAAAATTGACTTACTGATACAGAATGAAGCACAATACATTAACATTAGGCATATTGACAAATATGATTCAAATTTTGAATAATGGTCCCAAAGTGTCTACCTTTAAATAGACAGTGTTTAAAAGATGTTATGAAAGAGGAGCAAGTTTTTCTGGACAAGACTGAGACTGATTTCAAAATGACAGGGGAGAAGAATGCTGTAGAAAAGGATGCTGTAATGGACATACAAAAGAAGCCAGCGGATGTCAATTCCCAGATTGCTCATGTTCTTTTCTGGTTCATGTGATTTTAAAATAACATTTCAATAAACAAAAACAAGAGTGGGATGTTTGCATAGTATTAATGTATTTTTAATAATAACAGACAACTTCCAACCTTTTAGCCTGACCTGAAACACCATTATCATTTACCTGAATGCCTTGAAGGAATAGCAGGAGGCAAAATACCAGAAACAATTTATGGTTTCTATGCATTTACCATCTCTTCCCCACCCCCCAAAAAGTGATTTTGAAATATTTAATTGCAGTATATTTTATGTTTGAAAGACTTTGAAGAAACTTTTTCTCTAAATCACCAAAATCAGACTCATTACCAAAATAAAAAAAACATAAGATCTAATAAATAGCAGAAATACAACATACACTGTATGTATTCTTGTGTTTTTCAGTTAATTTGATTGTATCTGCTTGCAGTGCTCAGTCCTGATGCTAATAAGGATGGTGGCTTTATTCTACTGATGGTAAACCTGAGTAATCTTGTCATAGAAGACCAGAGCTCTTTTATCAACTGTCCTAGAAAAAAAGTAAATCCATGAATATGAAATTCATGAAATTCATACACTTATATAGTTCACAAGCTCTCAGTGCTCTAGATAGATCACAAGAAGATCTCTTTTTGAAAGGGAGGACTGAATGGAATGACTGTGCAATGAATTCTAAACTCATTTCAGACAATCAGATCTTCAGCTTTAAAAGGAGCAATCAGTCCTTGAGTCACTCTGGAGGTCGAGGTCTTGATTCTTTCCAATTCTACTGAATGAATCAGAAGAAAACAGGGCAATGCCTTCTTGCCATCTGTCAATGGAAATAATAATAATAATAATAATAATAATAATAATAATAATAATAATAATAATAAACTCATGACCACCACTTTTTTCTGGTTCATTACAATGGAATGAAATTGCAAATTGTTAAGAAATTATTGCAACCCTTTAACAGGTATCCTTTTATGTTAAAAAAACATGCTCATTTACTTTTTAGTTGAATACAAGGAAGACTTTGTCATAATGAGGGATGACTCTTTGTGGACAAATAAATTGACTGGTAAAATTTAAAGTTGAGGAAAAATATAAGGAATTAATGTAAACATTAAGCATATTCTTTAAGGCAGCAAGGTAGACAAAAAATCAGAATACTACTTTATATTTTAGAATGGAAGCTGAGGAAAATGAAATCACCATGCAGCTTTGCAGTCCCTTAACAGCTATTATCCTTTCCTTTATGTTAACAAACATCCTCACTCACCTTTTAGTTGAATACAAAGAAGGCCTTGTCGTAATGAGGAATGACCCTTTGTAAATAGATAAATTGACTGTCAGGATTTAAAGTTGAGGAAAAGTATAAGGGATTAATGTAAACATAAAGCATATTCTTTGAGGCAGCAAGGCAGACAAGAAAGTCAGAATGCTACTTAACTTCTTAGAATGGGAGCTGAGGAAAATAAAGTGATCATGCACCTTAATGGATTCTCCTTCCAACTGATTCCTCCCTTCACAGGATTCTGTGACTGTTCATTCCTAGGGCCCATTTTGTGTCAGTGGACCCTGATCCTTGATTCAGGAAATTTGGAAAGCCTTGACATGACCAAGGTCAAAGGTAATTTAGCCCAATTCCTTATTTAAATACATACACTGTGTATGTGATTGTCAAGTAATGTTGCAATGCCTCATTTAGAAAATCACAAAAAGTTCTGTGTGGTTGTAGCACTTTCTTTCCTTCACAAGGCAACTTCTTGCCTTCCAACCTTATTTTTCTGAGAAGACAGTGATCCCATGCACAATGTTCCCATTGTTTCCAGACTAATGCACTCCATATACTTTTACTTCATTCAAAAATCATTACCACTTATCAGCTGCTAGAGGAGAAGTCTTCCTCACAATTGTTCAGTGAGTCATAACTTATAGTAGACAATGGGATGAAGGGCTGCTCTAATTCTGAAGACATTTTCACATGGGACCAAATGAATGTTTTGAGATATATGAGCTGTGGAATGGGTGGGAACAATTACTCTTCTCCTAACCACTCATGTTCAGAAGCCTATGTGCCATAAGTTAATTATAAGAATGATACAATAATAATTGCAACTTTTATCTCCATTACAAGGGAACTGTCTCTGTTCCAGATCTTACTGTTCAAGACTTATGGGTACACATATTGTTCTCTCCAGATTATTACCCTCTGTAGTGTTTCAGTTCCTTCCAAAACCATGACTTCCTCATAAATTATACTTAGCTAGAGAATGGGATGAAGGGCTGCTCTAACCCTGAAGACATTTTCACATGGGACCAAATGAATGTTTTGAGATATAAGAGCTGTAGAATGGGTGGGAACAATTACTTTTCTCCTAACCACTCATGTTCAGAAGCCTATGTGCCTATATGCTCATATGTTGAACCAGTTTGGATGGGCTATTAGACTAGCAGATAACTGAGGAGAAGATAAACATTTTGGATGCTGCCTGCAATTATCAGCTACAGCCAATATGACTAGGATATGTTTTCTGAGAAGGTTTCCATGCCACAATCTTCCAATCACATCCTTGGGGGGGAAATGTTTCTAAGTGAAATATATCACCAACTGTGCTACACTTAACTTCAGAATGCAGAAAACTGGGAAGACCTTGAACTAGTAAGAGCTCTTCCTCTAGCTGACCAATAGAAGAGTATAAGAAGGGTATAAGTATTTTACTCAATATGCTGCAAATCCTGAACAAAAACAGGATTTCAGTCCTATCCATTCTAGACTATAAGGAAATAAAATAAATTGCACACCTTCCACTCTCCTCTTTCCCGTATACTGTATTTATGGGCTGTTGTCCAACTTGCCACAAATATGAGCAATATGTCGAAGAGGCAATTTGGAAATGTATCAAGCCTTAATTTCTGCATGAAATTAAGAGCCTTGGCTAGTACAGTGGTCTAAAGCCCTGTTATTAACATCAGCTGCCTGCAATTATTGCAGGTTCGAATCTCATCAAGGCTCAAGGTTGACTCAGCCTTCCATCCTTTCTAAGGTAGGTAAATTGAGGACCCAGTTTGTGGGGGCAATAAGCTGACTTTGTATAAAATATACAAAAGTATGAAGGCGATTGCTTAACGCATTGTAAGCTGCCCTGAGTCTCCGGAGAAGGGCGGCATATAAGTCAAATAAAAAAAAAATTGATGAGGACTTTGATGTCAGTGAGGGGCAACCAAGAGCAGCCCATCCATGTTATAAATAGATTTATTTTTCTGGGACTATAAAGCACAGTTTCCTCCTAAATCAGTGACTGGAATGGAGGTGAGTCAGCATTGCATTAGAAGCCTCCTTTAGCATATCTAGAAATGCTAAAGGAGATGTTCTTGGAACAACAGAAAATACTTCAATCGTCCTACTCCTTAAAATAAAAAAGCAAAAGCAAAGAAATAGCTGACCCACTGTGCCCCTTCACAGCACTCAGGAAACCATCTGGTCTTTTGCAGAAGGGAAGGGGAAACAGAAAACCTGCTAATTTCAATCTTTCTTCCTTTCTAAACATTTCTGTGAATGAGTACAGCTGGAATAATCTCTAAATCCTTAAAGCAAACAAATCAATAGTTTGTGTATTTTAAAAGCTAAGCTGTTGATGGGTTTAAGGAAAAACACAATCATTTTGAAGAGGGCTAAGCAAAGAAAAGGAAGCAACTATGCTTGTTAAACTGCTGTGAGTTTCCAATTGTGTCCCAGAAAATGTTTCCAGTATCCTAATGAATAATGTCTATTTAAGGAACTTAGTCATCAATATTATCCAGCAGTCTTCAAGGGTTCACCAATTTCCAATGTAATTCCATTACTTAATTTGAAATTATTAGGAAATAATGGTCTTATAGCAACAGCCTATGATAGGCTAGGATTTGAGAGCAGCAGAGTGGGGAGCTGTGAATGTGATTGTTATGAGTGTGTTTTGAGGGTGGAGTGGGGAGATGGGCCCTCCAGACTCCCCCATCCCCATTTTCTTCAGGTCCTTTGCTGATGAGAACAGAGGCCCAGTCGGCCACATGTATCCCTCTGGGCCTCTGTTCTCATCAGCAAAGGGCCTGAGGAGGACTTTGCTGACAAAAATAGAGGCCAGGAGAAATGGGGGCTATGTTATCATTGGCAAAGGGTTTGAAAAGTCCTTTGCCAAGGAGAATGGAGGCCTGGAGGGACAGATGCACCCCTCCCATCCTCTGTTCTCAATGGCAAAGGGTTTTTGCAAATACGGCAAAAGTCTTTCCCTCCAATAACTTCATGGAAATTTCAGTTCCACAGAAGTAATATGTCCCAGATTTTTTAAATACATTCTTTAAGATATCCAATTGGAGAGTTCTAGGTTCAAAAATTGTTGTGGTGTAATAATGCACAAGGAGCAGGAGCAAAGCTTTTTACTCCAAGCCTCCATTTGCAGAGAACAGAGGCCTAAAGTGCCCTCAGGGTGAGAGCAGTAGCATGAGATCTCCTGCTACTGATCTCATGTGATCTTGCAGTACTTCAGGCCTCCTTTCTCTGCAAATGCACTGAAGGTCTGAAGCACAAAGAGGCCAAGAAACAAAAGGCTCCCTGGATCTTTGCAAGAAGAGTATCCAAAGGCCTCGTGACTGTAGAGACCCGGCAGAGAGTGCGGGAGAATAGGCAGGGTGAATGTTGCAGAGCCTCTGCGGTCATTTGTAAGTGTGAACGATTGCCATGGTGCTGCAACATTTGTAATTTCAGGACTATGTAGTAAATACTTGGGTGGAGTTAGGGCGTAACTTTGAATGGTCTCTAAGTGAACTGTCATAAGTGGGGGATTACCTGTAGTCCTTAATGGTACTACATTTACATGGAGGGAAGTAAGCAGTGGAGTACCAGAAGATTCCGTCTTAAGGCAGAATTCTTCAATATCTTGATAAATGACTTAGATGAGGGAATAGAAGAGGAACTCATCAAATTTGTAGATGACACTAAGATGACAGGAATAGCTATCACCCCAGAAGACAAGCTCAGGATCCAAAAAGATCTTGACATACTTGAACTTGGGCCCTCTCTAACAAAATAAAATTTAATGTGGAGAAAAGCCAGGTTTTACATCTGGGCAGGAAAAATCAAAGGTACAAGTACAGATTAGGCAAAACCTGGCTCAAAAACAGTAACTGTGAGAGAGATCTTGGAATCCTAGTAGATGATCACTTAAAAATTAGCTGTGTGCAGAAGCAGCCCAAAAAGCTACTACAATCCTTGGTTGTATAAACAGAAGCATAGAATCAAAACCACGTGAAGCATTAATACCACTTTATAAAGCCTTAGTAAAGACCATACCTGAAATACTGCATCTAGTTTTGGTCAACAAATTACAAAAAAGACGTTGAGACTTTGGAAAAACTCCAAAGAAGAGCAGCTAAAATGATTAAATGCCTGGAGATTAAACCATATGAAGAACAGTTGCAGGATTTGGGTTTGGCTAGTCTAAAGTAAAGAAGGACTAGATAGGAGTGTTACATTTATTTATTTATTTTATCAAATTCTTATCAATAATTTTCCTCGCAGAAAGAGTTGTATGGAACTGTTGTTCATTTGAATGATAATTCTGAGAAACATACAATAATAATTGCATTTTTATGTATAAAAGAAGTATAAAGGAACTACTTCTATTCTAGATCTTACTGTCAAGGCTTATGAATGCTCACATTGTTCTTTCCAGATTATTACCATCTGTAGTGTTTCAGATCCTTCCAAAACTGTATGCATAAACCATTAAGTTTATTTGGCTGCTTGGTACTTCAGAATGAATAAATGAAAATATAGAATTGCTCTGTTGCATCAGATTAAAGGCGGTGATGATCCAAAATTTTCCAAAAGGAGCCGAAAGGTTTTCAGAAACAAAACAGACAATTCTTCTCTATCTTCCTAGCCATGGATATTCGGAAGTCCATAATACTGAGTTTGCCTCTTATGATAAGTAATAAGTGATTCTAATAAATTGTTACAACACAAAAAAACTGTTTCTTGATTATGTCCTCATTTTATACCTTAAATTGTGAAATCAATATAGACAGTATACTTGGGAGATGTTTGAATACTACCGTGTGTCTACTCCAATGCCTCAGAGTTTTTCCTCAAAATGACCTGTAATCATCTTCAGTTCTCTACTACACTTAAATACAGAGTATAAGCAGAGAAGACTGGGACCCAGTTAATATATCCTCACAGTGGCAGAGGACAAAATACATCCTTACAATGTCACATATTAAGGTACTACAGGTAGGTACAAGTTTTCAGCAAATCAGCAAAACCTATGTCATGTCAGAAGCTTCCCTACTCTCTCAATGCACGTTTCATCAAATTCTCACCTCTTCTTCTCCCCCATGGATGTCCTTGAATGGAAGTCCTGGAGCATCAGACATCATTCTATCAGTCTTTCCATACAAAATGTAAATAAACTAAATTGCACACCACCCTCTCATGCTTTTATATAAAACAGTTGTTTTTCTCTTATGTTTTCCAAATATATAAATATTGAATAGTGAATAGATCTCATGGGCAGCAGGCAGCAAAGACATCATGAAATGATTTCAATGTCACATTAAATATCTTTATGGGAAAACATATGTACTGGCAAAGATAAATGCCAATACGTATCTTTTCACCATAATCGTTAATAAAGATGCTCATTTCAGTAACAGAAACCATTCTTATATGTGGTTCTTGGTGTTGAAATGGCATGGAGGAAAAAGGGGTCATGTTTAATAAAAGCTACAGAGACATGGGCAGGAACGAGGTAGTGTATGGTGCCAAGGAAAGAGACATCTTTTCTTGGCACCAACCATCTTACTATCTTCCACCTCCCATAATGAAAAAGAATTAATGAAGCCATGTTCCTCATACAAAAGAGGGAAGGGAAGGGAAGGGAATTCATGGTGGTTTTAGAACCAAAAAGTAACAGATGAGAGCTGGTCAAATTAATTTTTTCTCCCTTCGCCACATACAAGAGAACAGTTAGAGTAATTTATAAACACAACTGTGAGCAATTCTGGCTGTATTTAAAAAATAATTGTTTAAGACTTTGAAATGAAGCATCAATATTTTATGCACACCAATTAAAAAGAAGCCAATGTGTTGATTTCTTTCCTCTTTATACTGCAATCAGTTTCAACAGTCAGTTTTCCAGAGATCTTATTAGTAAACTAAAGAATGGAAATACTGTTCAGTGGAAACTCCCCTACAATGGATACCATAATCCAATTTGGAAATATCCTGGTCATGATAGGTTTCTTGAATCAGAAAGGTAATCAGAAAATCTTTATCCAGGATAATTATCAGTTGGTTTATGGATATTATCAGGTAAAAGAATTACTTGGCTATTAAACCACTCTTTTTTTTAACAGCAGAAATAAGCCAATAAGCATCTCCAGTTGTGGAGACTGGCCATTTAAGGAAAATACCACCTCTTCCAATTAACTTCAAGATACAGAGATAGAAACAACCAATCCAATTGTTCCTCTGTCTTCATGTGATTAATATTTACATTTGTAATTAAAGGTACATCCCATGATGATTTAAAAGGTAGAATGGACATACCTTCTAGGCTACTTTTGGTGACTGGGCTAGAGAAAACTTAAGCGGTTGCTTTGAACTTGCCATAACTATGAAGGCTTGGTGTGTCCTCTTTTTCCTTGCCTTTTTGATTCTTTCTGATCTGGGTAAGTCAATTCTGATGAAACTTTTATACTATCATTCATGTTGAAATGAGGCACTTCAGAAATAAACATTTATTTAATCTAAATAGACCTACCAAGCTAAACAAGAAATTAGATACTTTATTTTGCATGCTTCATTCAATATTCTAGGGTTGGTTTTAAAAACTGCTTTAATCTACTATATTCTTGGAAGTTTTCTGTATACTTTTTTTTAACTGAAAGAAAACATTTATTGAATCAAAGGTCAATATTTTCCTTTTAATATCTACAAGACAACATTGAACTTACATTATTTAAGAATGAACATAATGTACAAAAATGTATACTTTCTGTATACTTTTCAAGACTGGGAAGTAATACTCAAATATTTTAAACCAGAAAGTAAATAAATAACCAAACTTCTTAAACTTCATGTAGAGAATATAAGATTCTAGTTAAAATATTGTCTGGAAAAAATAATATCTTCTTTTTTTTTTTTAACTAAGGAGCTATTTCTGTAAGTGTTCTTCCTAAAACAATACATTTTAGTAGCTACACTTTTCCTAGGAATTCAGATCTACCAATTTTGAAAAGGGTATGATTAGCTTGTCCTTCTCTTCCTTCTCCAGGGGAAGCAGGCAATATAATGAATTCGAGAGCATGCCTTAAAAGTAAAGGAGTTTGCAGAAAGAAGGAATGTGCTGCCTCTGAAAAGAAGATAGGACTTTGTCACGTCAATGAGCCTTGTTGCAAAACGTAAGGTGCAGAAACTGAAATATTGATAGCATTTATTTCATTTTGTCTCATAATTAGGATCAGACAAATTTTTCCATGTTATGTCCATGTACATTCTCATCAGAAACATATACCTCTTCAGTATCAAATTCACCAAGCAAGGGGCTAAAATAAGGTCAACTTTCTTGGATTAGCCTCTGCAAAATCCATGTAACAGAAGCATCTATCGGACTACACTAAGCAAGCCTTTGTGTGTCCACCAGATGAGCATTGCCTTCCATGCAAATTTAAATCCTGTTGCATCAGACATTGAACTTGTGAAGGCCTCTTCAATTTAGATAACTTCACTGAATGAGTGAGTGCCTCTTTGGCTGGGATGCCACAAGTGTGGTTTTGGGCAACTCTTAATAGGATGACAATATTCCCAGGATTTTTAGACTTGGGACTGATTATCCCTGCACTCCCCATCATCAAGTCCTTTGCTTTCTGACTCTAGAGATGAATCTCACTGAGAACCAAACAAACACAAACATAGAGAGAGACATACACATACACACAGACATAAAATATACACCAGTTTCTCACCCCATGAGAAATTGCCTCTGAAATGAAGCGCTGTGACAATGGTTTGAGTGTCCTTGAAACTTTGATGATTGGAAAGGAAATCTGAAATATTTTCAGCTATTGCTGGCATGATTTAATAGGAATGATAGTATTATAAGAGAAGGAAGCATTTGGAGGAAGAAGAAAAATGATGAGAATATGGACTTCCATTAACACTGGAAGCAAAGTGGTCTGTGGAGACCCATATTGCCTCTTTACTGCCCATATAAAACTATGAGTGGAATGGAGGGACAATGTGCCATAACATTTAACAAGTGAACTTGATGCTGCAGAAAAAGGAATAAGGTGACTTCATAAACCAACCCTGATGGATTAGGAGTTTTTAGATCCATTGTTACCATAGAAACAATGTAAAAAGATTGCACTGTGTGATATTTTGTAGGTATATCTGCATTTAAAAAAAAATGATTGCATCATATCAATATATTTTAAATTATTTCCAACCATTTTTCCAACAGCTAAGGGAAAGGCTTCTGATCATGACATGGAAAAACAATTGTTTTCTACATGAATGCCTGATGGAATCTGGATTATATAGAAGCTTTAAAAACATGAGAAAAATCCTTGTTGATTTGAATGCTTTAAAACAATTATTCTTATTAAAATAATCTGGATTTACAAATGATTGTATGTGCTCTTCTGTGTCTGAAAGTCATTGAAAGACATTCTTGGAATATTGAACAGAATTCAATTTATCTCCAAATCCCAATTGATTATCCTAATCAATAAAAATCATGAAACATTCGTGGTTTGTACAATGACTCACAATTCTGGTCAAAATCATACTGGTCAGATAAGACCTAACGCTTTTCAAAATAATTAATAATTTAGAGATTTTAAGCAGCTAAAGCAGTTAAGCTAATAACAATAGCACTTAGTATTGTATACCACTTCACATTGCTTTACAGACTCTAAAAAAGAGTGCAGAGAAGAGGAACAAAGATGATTAGGGGACTGGAGGCTAAAACGTATAAAGAACGGTTGCTGGAATTGGGTATGTCTAGTTTGATTAAAAGAAGGACTAGGAGTGACATGATAACAGTGTTCCGTCTATATCTCAAATTATTGTATTTTATTCCAATTTCATTTTATTTTTTTTAATTTGTTTTTAATGTGATTTATATGCCACCCTTCTCCGGAGACTCGGGGCGGCTTTCAATGCGTTAAGCAATAGCCTTCATACTTTTGTATATTTATACAAAGTCAGCTTTTTGCCCCCACAATGTGGGTCCTCATTTTACCTACCTTAGAAAGGATGGAAGGCTGAGTCAACCTTGAGCCTGGTGAGATTAGAACTTGCAGTAATTGCAGGCAGCTGAATGTTAATCACACTGCTTTAGTCTGCTGCACCATCAGGCTCTTCCTGGTGTATTTTATCCAATTCCATTTTAAATTGCTTTTATCAAATTTTAGTAATAATTTGTTTCTGGAACTCTTCACTTTGATATGGTACAAGGTCTAATCAATAAATAAAGAAGATAGCAGTGTTCCAATATCTCAGGGGCTGCCAACAAAGAAGAGGGAGTCAAGCTATTTTCCAAAGTACCCGAGGGCAGGACAAAAAGCAATGGGTGGAAATTAATCAAGGAGAGAAGCAACTTAGAATTAAGAAGAAATTTCCTGACAGAACAATTAATCAGTAGAACAACTTGCCTCCAGAAGTTGTAAATGCTCCAACACTGGAAATTTTTAAGAAGAGATTGGATAACTGTTTGTCTGAAATGGTATAGGTATTCCTGCCTAAGCAGGGGGTTGGACTAGAAGACCTCCAAGGTCCCTTCCAACTATGTTATTCTATTAAGCATACAGTCCTCTGTAAGCAGTTTACACAGTCAGCATATTGCCCCCAACAATCTGGGTCCTCATTTTACCAACCTCAGAAGGATGGAAGGCTGAGTCAACCTTGAGCTGCTGAGACTCAAACTGCCAAACTGCTCACAGTCAGCAACCAGCAGAAGTAGCCTGCAATAGTGCTCTAACCACTGCTCCAACACAGCTCTAATACAGAAATCTTGGGCTATAAGGGTCAATACTCTAAACTGATTATAGGACTACAAGCTTCAGAAAAGGAAGGTGAAGCACTGATTGCAGAAGATGACTCATGGGGAAAAGCTAAGAAAAGAACATGCAGAGAAGATAATAACTTTGGATGAATTAAAAAAGGAAACAGAAAATGAGATCTATTCTTGCCTGCTTGGGTGTAAAAGAAGGTGGGTTAGCTTCAAGAAGAGGACATAATCCCACTTTATAGGGGTTTAATCGGATTCCATTTGGAATTCTTTGTTTAGTTCTGGAGATATCTTGTGTGTGTATGGTTGAGTGGGTCCAGAAACAGGCCTCAAATTGGTGCCAGGTCTGAAAGACAAAACATATCAGGAGAAATTGGAGGAACTGAACATGTGCTGCCTGGAAGACAGAAGGCAAATGTGGGGACATAATTGAAACCTTTAAAATATATTAAGGGTGTGACTAAGATTCCAGAAGATAGCATTTTCAATATTAAGCAAAATTGCAACCCCGTTGTGAACCGGTAGTAAAGGTAAGTGGAACCCACCCCTGACTTGAATGCTCTACCAAACCTGTGTAGTAGGACCAAGAAAACTAGAAAATCTTTGTTTCTTTACTGTTTTCATATACTGATTCAGTATTTGATTTTATTTTCATATAAATGATGCTGCGCTTCAGTGGTTAGATGGCCTAGACCAGTGATGGTGAACCTTTTAGAGACCAAGTGCCCAAGCTGCAACCCAAAACCCATCTTTTTATTGCAAAGTGCCAGCAATTTAACCTGAATAATGAGGTTTTACTACCTAAAATAATGATAAACAAGGCAGTTTAGCTAATTGTTCTAAGAAAAATGTGATAAATGCACTTTTATGCCCCTTCATTTTTTTTCTGCTGTGAAATATTACGTTTAGCAACAATAAAAAGAAAAACTTTTGTAATATCATTTCTCTCTTTCCGCCCTCTCTGTCTCTGTCTCTCTCTCTCTGTCTCTGTCTCTGTGTCTCTCTCTCTCTCCCTCCCCCCCTCTCTTTATTGCTGCAGAGATAAAGAGCGGTGTGCAAGATTCCTCCAGTCTAGTTTTACGCACACACACACACACACACACCATTCTTTGCAATTAAGTCTCATCAACACACAGGTTATTTGCTTGTGTATCTGTGTAATTTTTGAAAGAAGGCAAGCAAATGACAACTTTGTTGTTGTCCGGAGTCAAGGAGGGGGTTAGAGCTTATACTATCGGTAGACATTACATCAGTACTATAGGTGGGAGGGGCAGATATGGCGGGAGTAGGGGGCCATATCAAGTGAAGGGAGTACGCGCTCGCTGTCTTCAAGCGGTGGCATGCTCCGGCCCCCAATGCTCTGCTCGTTCCCCAGGTTGCACAGACCCTCAGGCCCTGGACCTTCGGCTGATGCTATGCAACGCCAGGTCTGTGGTAAACAAAGCCCCCCTCATTTGTGATCTTGTTCAAGAGGGGGGAGCGGACCTGGCAGGTATTACGGAGACCTGGCTGGGCCAGGAGGGAGGGGTTTCTCTCATAGAGATGTGCCCACCTGGTTTCCGAGCATTTCATCAGCCAAGGTCACAGGGGAGGGGTGGGGGGGTGGCAGTTATCATTAGAGAAGGTCTTGGCCCGAAGGAGGCCACTGTTCCTCAGACGGTCGGATGTGAGTCCCTCCTTGTGAAGTGGGGTCATGGGGTACAGATGGGCTTGCTAGTTACGTACCTGGCTCCCTGCTACGTGGCGGCAGCCCTGCCTGAGCTACTCAACGTTATAGCCGCGGTGGCGGTTGATATCCCTAGACTTATAGTCATGGGAGATTTCAACCTGCCATCCGTCGGTGAGGCGTCTGAGGTGGCTCAGGAGTTCATGGCTTCCATGACGGCCATGGACCTGACCCAGTTAGTTCATGGCCCTACTCACACTGAGGGAAACACGCTGGACCTGGTTTTTGTCTCTGGTCAGTGGTTGAGTGATCTTGAGATAGGGGATATAGTGATTGAGCCCTTGTCATGGTCGGATCACTCCCTCCTTCACTTTGACCTTCGAACCACCACACCCCGCCGCAGGGAGGCGGAACCGATAAGGTGGTTCCGCCCCAAGCGCCTGATGGACCCAGATAGGTTCCAGAAGGAGCTTGGGCCATTTCCTGAGGCTCTGGCACATGGCTCGATCGAAGACCTGGTGGCCACCTGGGATAGGGAGGCTGCCGGGGCCTTGAATCGAGTCGTGCCTTTGCGGCCTCTGACTCGACGCCGATCTCGCCTGACTCCTTGGTACACTGAGGAGCTGAGGGAGATGAAGCGTCGGAAAAGACGCCTGGAGAGCAGTTGGAGAGCCAGCCGATCTGAATCTGACCGAACACTGGTAAGATCTCATATTAAGACTTACCTAGTGGCGATAAAAGCGGCAAAACATAACTATTTTTCCGCTCTTATTGCATCATCAGATAACCGCCCGGCCGCCTTGTTTAGGGTGACCCGCTCCCTGCTCCTTCAGGAAGCGCGGGAAGACCCCTTGGAGGGTAGAGCCGAAGATTTTGTTCAATATCTGTATGATAAAATCGCTCAGATTCGGGAACACCTGGATTCTGACATAGTAGATTCAGAGGAAAGGATGGAGGCAGGTCTTGAGAATACCACCTGGAAAGAGTTTGATTCTGTGACTCCCGAATATGTGGACAGGATACTGGGGAGGCTGAATGCTACCACATGTTTATTGGACCCGTGTCCCTCCTGGTTGGTGCTGGCCTCTCGGGAGGTTACACGAGGCTGGCTCCAGGGGATTATAAATGCTTCTCTGAGTGAGGGTGTCTTTCCTGCTGCCTTGAAAGAGGCAGTGGTGAGACCTCTCCTCAAGAGGCCTTCCCTGGACCCGGCAATATTGGCTAATTACCGTCCAGTCTCCAACCTTCGCTTCGTTGCGAAGGTTGTTGAGAGTGTGGTAGCACAACAGCTTCCTCAGTACCTGGATGAATCATCTTATCTGGATCCGTTCCAGTCGGGCTTCAGGCCTGGACACAGCACGGAAACGGCATTGGTTGCATTGGTTGATGATCTCTGGAGGGCTCGGGACAAGGGTTGTTCCTCTGCCCTGGTCCTATTAGATCTCTCAGCGGCTTTTGATACCATCGACCATGGTATCATGCTGCACCGGCTGGAAGAGTTGGGAGTGAGGGGCACCGTGTTGCGATGGTTCTCCTCCTTTCTCTCTGACCGGTGGCAGTCTGTGTTGGCAGGGGGGCAGAGATCGACCCCGAGGCCCCTTATATGTGGGGTACCACAGGGATCGGTTCTCTCGCCCCTTCTGTTCAACATTTATGTGAAGCCACTGGGTGAGATCATCCGTGGTTTCGGGGTGAAGTACCACCAGTACGCTGATGACACCCAGCTGTACATCTCCACCCCAGACCACCCCAATGATGCCCTTGAAGTGATGTCCCGGTGCCTGGAGGCTGTACGGATCTGGATGGGGAGGAACAGACTCAGGCTCAACCCATCCAAGACCGAGTGGCTGTGGTTTCCGACATCCCGATATAGTCAGTTGGTGCCAACGCTGACTATTGGGGGCGAGTCATTAGCCCCCACGGAGAGGGCTCGAAACTTAGGCGTCCTTCTGGACTCACAGCTATCTTTAGAAGAACACCTGACGGCTGTGGCCAGAAGGGCTTTTTATCAGGTTCGCCTGATACGCCAGTTGCGCCCCTTTCTAAATCGGGACTCATTAAACACGGTCACTCATGCCCTCGTCACTTCCCGCCTGGACTACTGCAATGCTCTCTACATGGGGCTCCCCTTGAAGAGCACCCGGAGGCTCCAGTTGGTCCAGAATGCAGCCGCGCGGGTAGTTATGGGAGCGATGTGGCGCTCCCATGTGACACCCCTCCTGCGCGAGCTGCACTGGCTTCCTGTGTTCTTCCGGGTGCACTTCAAGGTTTTGGTTACCACCTTTAGAACGCTCCATGGCTTAGGACCGGGCTATCTTCGAGACCGCCTTCTGCCACCAGTACCCTCTCACCGACCAGTACGCTCCCATAGAGAGGGGCTTCTCAGGGTGCCGTCGGTCAAACAGTGTCGACTGACGGCCCCCAGGGGGAGAGCCTTCTCTGTGGGGGCACCCACCATGTGGAACAAGCTCCCCCCGGAGATACGGACAATCCCAGATCTCCGCGCTTTCCGCCGTGCCCTCAAGACGTTTCTATTCCAGCAGGCTGGCCTGGACTAACCTCTTCTAAAATTGCTCTTATATTTTTAAATCTTAATCTCATAAATTTAGAGTTTTAATTTTAGGTTTAAGACCAAATTATTTAATTGTATTTTAATCAATTCTTTAAAATATTTGTATTATATGTATTTTATCATTTGTCTGTACACCGCCCTGAGTCCCCCGGGAGTAGAGCGGTATATAAATATAATATAATAATAATAATAATAATAACTACCGGAGAGAATCGGGGGTGGAAAAAGTGAAAGGCCAGGGAGGGTTTTTCAAAATAGAAAGAAAGGAGCAGGGACCATTCGCAAACAGGCCCCTGGCTATGTATCAACTTAAACGGGAGGCATGAAACAAAACTGCATCCACCAAACAGAGCCCTCTTCTGCCCATTGCTTGTTTCGGTGCATATCTGGCAGCCTTTCGTCTGTGCTGGGGTGATGGCGTGCGTGTCCACACAGAGAGCTCTGCGTGCCACCTCTGGAACTTATGCCATAGGTTCGCCACCATGGGCCTAGACAGTGGGACCTGAATACAGATCTTTTTAACATGCTTATGTTATCTTGTTTTTAACTTGGGTAAAATATCAATATATATTGCAAGTCTATTTATAATATGCCATACACTGAATAAATAAATCCAACAAATCTTTATTTTCAAGAAGGTAGTGCTAGTGATAATATAAAATTGACAACAATGCATTTTTCAAATGTCACCAAAGAAACATATGATGATTCATATGCTCTCCAGACTGATAATAGATTTGAAAGGACTGGATTGAAGCCAATTGCTAGAATCAGGAAATAAGTTAAATGATGTTACAATACTGATTATATCTCTCAAGCTCCCCATTGACGCTTGATGGATGAGCAAGACCATATTTCCTGAGGATCTAACACATGACTTGGCTGAGGACCTGGTAGCTGCCTGGGATCAGGCGGCTGGTGGAGCCTTGGACCGAGTCGTGCCTTTGCGGCCTCTGACCCAGTGCTGATCCCATGTGGCTCCTTGGTTTACTGAGGAGCTGAGGGAAATGAAGCACCGGAAAAGACGCCTGGAGAGTGGTTGGAGGGGCAGTCTCGCTGAATCTGACCGAACACTGGTAAGGTCGCATATTAAGACCTACCTAGTGGCGATAAAAGCGGCAAAGTTTAACTACTTTTCCACTTCTATTGCATCATCAGGGAATCGTCCGGCTGCCCTGTTTAGGGTGACCCGCTCCCTGCTCCATTCGGGAGTGTGGAAGGATCCCCTGGAAGGCAGGGCTGAGGATTTCGGACAATACCTGTATGACAAAATCGCTCAGATCCGGGGGGATTTGGACTCTGACTGGGTAGATCAGGGCAGGGTGACGAGGAATAGTCTTGAGAATGTTACCTGGGAAGAGTTTGACTCTGTTACTCCCGATGATGTGGACAGGATTTTTGGGAGACTTAATGTGGCCACATGTTTACTGGACCCGTGTCCCTCCTGGTTGGTACTGGCTTCCTGGGAGGTTACATGAGGCTGGCTCCAGGATGTTATCAATGCTTCGTTGAGTGTGGGTTACTTCCCTGCTGCCTTGCAAGAGGCAGTGGTGAGGCCTCTCCTCAAGAAGCCCTCCCTGGACTCGGCAGTATTGGCCAACTATTGTCCTGTCTCCAACCTTCGCTTTATGGCGAAGGTTGTTGAGAGTGTGGTTGCGCGACAGTTTCCACAATTCCTGGAGGAAACATCTTATCTAGATCTGTTCCAGTTGGGTTTCAGGTCTGGGCACAGCACGGAAACGGCATTGGTCATGTTGGTTGATGATCTCTGGAGGGCTTGGGACAGGGGTTGTTCCTCTGTTCTGGTCCTGTTAGATCTCTCAGCAGCTTTTGATACCATTTACCATGGTATCATGCTGCACTGGTTGGAAGAGTTGGGGATGGGGGGCACCGTGCTACGGTGGTTCTCCTCCTTTCTCTCTGACCGGTCGCAGTTTGTGTTGGCAGGGGGGCAGAGGTCGACCTCGAGGCCTCTTATTTGTGGAGTGCCACAGGGATTGGTCCCCTCGTCCCTTTTGTTCAACATTTATGTGAAGCCGCTGGGTGAGATCATCTGTGGCTTTGGGGTGAGATACCACCAGTACGCTGATGACACCCAGCTGTACATCTCCACCCCAGGCCACATCAACGATGCCCTTGAAGTGATGTCCCAGTGCCTGGAGGCTGTGCGGATCTGGATGGGGAAGAACAGGCTCAAGCTCAACCCTTCCAAGACTGAGTAGCTGTGGCTCCCGGCATCCCGATATAGTCAGTTGACTCCATCACTGACTATTGGGGGCGAGTCTCTGCCCCTACGGAAAGGGCTTACAATTTGGGAGTCCTCCTGGATAGGCAGCTGTCCTTGGAGGAACATCTGACGGCTGTAACCAGGGGGACCTTTTGTCAGGTTCACTTGATTCGCCAATTGTGGCCCTTTCTTGATCGGAATTCCCTTTGCACAGTCACTCACGCCCTCATCACCTCTCGCTCGACTACTGCAACGTTCTCTACATGGGGCTCCCTTTGAAGAGCACCCGGAGGCTCCAACTGGTCCAGAACGCAGTCGTGTGGGTAGTGACGGGAGCAGCATGGCGCTCCCACGTAACAATGCTCCTGCACGAGCTGCACTGGCTTCCGGTGGTCTTCCGGGTGCGCTTCAAGGTGTTGGTTATCACCTTTAAAGCACTCCATGGCATAGGGCCTAGCTATCTTCGAGACTGCCTGCTGCTACCGATGACCTCCCATCGACCCGTGCGCTCTCACAGAGAGGGCCTCCTCAGGGTATCAGCCAAACAATGTAGGCTGGTGAGCCCCAGGGGAAGAGCCTTCTCTGTGGAGGCAACTACCCTCTGGAATCAGTTGCCCCAGAGATAAGGAGAATCCATGACCTCGGTGCCTTCCACCGTGCCCTCAAAACCTTTTTCAGCAAGCCGGGCTGGCTTAAAAAATAATTTTAAATGTTTTAATTGGTTAGTCATTTTTTAATGTATGGGGCCAAATTTATATATATTCTTAATTGTTTTTAATGTTTGTTTTCTATGTTTTTTAATTTTGGCTGTACACCACCCTGAGTCTTCAGGGAGAAGGGCGGTATATAAATCTGAAATTAAATTAAATTAAATTAAATTAAAAAATTAAATTAAATTAAATTAAATTAAATTAAATTAAATTAAATTAAATTATTTCTTATCTTTTTGCTAGTTATTTTTATTTTAGAGAAATGAGGGAAAACATGCACAGCATATAGAGAAAGAACTGAACCCAGAGCATCCCCTGCTTAAGACATTCTAGGGTGGAGAAGGGTCATTTTGATATGGCATTACTATGCAACATTATAAAAAAAAAACCAACTAGAGGCTATCCTTTTTTAATTTGAAAAAGATGATGAAAGTCACATTGTGGAAAATCCATTTTGTAATGTTATTTCTTTTTCATAAGTTTAGAATTTATGAGCAATGTGGTTGATTGGCATCATTTTTCTTCTCTATTTGGAAATATATTTAAAATGAGATTATACTATTAAGATACAAATTAGAAGAGGAGGTAGTTAAGGAAAATATGATAATTTGGGTGAAAAAATTCGGATATAACCTTGAATTGGACAAATGGGAGAAATTATGGAACAAAAATTATAAACTGACACTGTCTATATCCTATAAAGAAAACATGTACAAAATCTTTTGTAGGTAGCACTTGCCACCAGCCAGACTGGCAAAGATGTTTCCCAAAACTTCACCAACATGCTGGAAATGCAAACAGCAAAAAAGGAACGTATTACCACATGTGGTGGTCCTGTCATAAAACGAAACAATATTTTCGCTTGGAGTAAAATCAGATCACAATTAGGAGAAATAACCAAACAGCATATAAAGATGAGGCCAGAAATATTTTTTACTAGGAATACTCTCAAGGTCATATGAAAAAGAAATACAATATTTAATTATTCATATTATCACAGCAGCAAGAATAATCTGCGCACAGAATTGGAAAAACAATAATATATCAACTGAAGATATTTTGATCAGAAAAGTTTTGGAATGTGCGGAAATGGACAAACTTACAAAGGTGATACAAGAAAAAGAGGAAACTGAATATTAGTGTAGGAGAAATGGTATGAATGACTGGAGGAGAGAGATAAAAGGCAAGGAAAGATCAAATAATGGTCGAAATAGGAGTAGAAGTACAATAACAAATATGAGGAAACAAAAATTGTAGAAATGAAATTGTGTACACAATTATATGTATATATGTAAATAAATTAATTAATATCAGAAGTATATCTACAAAAGATACATTAGAAATAAGGGAGAAAAAAATGTATGAGTAAGAAATCGTTTACCGACGCGAATCTGTTGAAAAGGAAAAATTGTTAAAGCTTTCTTTTTGTTTTTTAAAAAAATGTTTAATAAAAAATAATTTTAAAAATAAAAATAAAATGAGATTATAAACTTGATAACCATTCATTTATTATTGCTTTTTTTATACGAGAACCTGGATTTCTTTCCCATTTTTTGCCCTCTTGCCAGGCAGAATGATTGTGTAAAACAAACGATCTCTTTCTGAGGTGCTTTTTCCCACAGTTAGCTCTTCCCTAAAAACTGCTAACTGCAGGTCAGGCAGGACGCTATACAAAAAAATGTTATTGAAATGAGATAGCAGCAATCAACAATCTTTGCAATCTCTCTCCCTCTCTTTCTCTCTCTCTCTCTCTCCCTCCCTCCTCTCCCTCCCCCCCTCTCTCTCACACACACACACAATCTTGTGCTTCTGGAAGTTTTTCAATGTCCTAATATAGTGTACAGCTCTGTGATATGAATTAGTTGATTAGAATCCTCCCTTGGTCTGACAACTGCTGCCTGAAACTGATCAGACTTTAATCTTTGTCTTCCTCAGAAACTAAATAGGGGCAGAGCTGGTTATTGCTTTAGAGTACAAGTGCTGTAGACTACATAGGAACACTGAAAAACTCCCAGAAGCACAGGATAAGAAACCATGGGCATATTCCATAAAGAAGACTGCATCTATCTGGTACCAAGCTTGAGGTCTTTTCATTCTAAAGGTGATCGTCAGTCCAGAAAATGATTTTTTTAAAATTACTGGTTATTGTTGTAGTAATTGTGAATGGTTGCTATCTAAGGCAGTTGCTAAATAAATACTATCTGTAATGGATCCTATGCACAAAAGTGATGCATTTCTGAGAAAAGTCTAATCAGTAATGAGGTACAAGACAGCATGGTGGCCATGATTCTTATCAGAATTTCTATGCTGGGGGATGAGTAATCAGAAAGCAGAATGAAAGTTCTTCCTGCAAAGGTTAAAAATGGCATGTTAATTATTGTAGTATAAATTTCAACTTGCAGGTATTGCAACAACTCTCTCTCTCTCTCTCTCTCTCTCTCTCTCTCTCTCCTGTGTGTGTGTGAAAGTTCCATTCACAGATATTCTAGACTCCTTCTATACTAAAATAATTGCCTTTCTCATCCCAATATTTTCACATCTATTGCACAAATCTTTTATGGCTGCCACCTTGTGGCTATACTCAAACCTTGATTAATAGATCTTTTTTAATGTCAGGTCTATAAACTTGTTACATAGTTTATGGTCCATGACATAAACTGGTCCATATGGCATCTTCAATATTGGAAACAAAAACTAGAAAATGAGCATAGGTAAAATGCAATGATTATTCTGAGTTCTGTAATCCCCAAACTATAATTCATAATTAGATCAACCTTTGAATGGCCCAGTATGAGAAAGTATATTTTTTTTACTAAAGGGGGTGCTGAAGAGCTTCTTTTTAGCAGCTGTCTGAAAACCTCTGAAGTTCAATTATCTCTTCATGTTCATTAGCTGTCAATAATATGTGACAAAAAAATAGAATGAAAAACCATTTTAAATATATCATTAAATGTGCAAAATACAAAATGATGCAATGTGGAATCCTCCCTATTTCAGTTTTCCTTCTTCCTAAGGTTTATGCATCTCTCTTCTATAATGCCAGTCAGTATTCTCTATGCATTAAGTATGTCTAGTCTTCACTGGACAGTTTATAACTGGAGTATTTCTTAGGTGTATTATCCCCTCAAGTGTGCTTTTTTTTTTATTGAAAAAGTTTTAAAAGTTTTACATACATTTTCTCCCCCCTCCCCAACCACCCCCCCCCAACTTCCCAGAGCAAATACAAGATAAAATACAGCTCAAATTCTCTAAATTAAACTCCATTTCACACTTATCATAATCATAATCATTAAACAAGTAGATAAAAGGAAAGCAAGTCTTCTTTCTTCTTATTCCATCTAATTCAACAGAATTAATCTCCATTTATAATTACAGCAGTTAATAAAACAATTAAGTATTACCTAATCAAACCTATCATTACTCAATATAGCTAATTAATACTTAACAAATTATTAAGTCTATACAATTTAACAAGATATTTTATAACTTCTTTCATTTAAAACAAAGAAAAAAAACCCAACAACAACAACAAAAAAAAGAAACCCTCATTCATAAAAACCCAAATTTAAAATAAAATACTATATAAAGTCTTCCGTCCTCCATTTTTAAACCATCAAGGTCCAGTTATAGTTAAAACACTTAATAAAAAAAATAATAAATTTTTAAATTAAAAAAATATAACAATCAAACCTCTTATTAATTTATCAATACAGATAAAACGTCATTTAATAACTATATCAAACATTTAAGTTCTTCATACTAGATTAAACCAGTTGCTAATCTTCTTGTCTTCACATCTTCCAACAGCATATAGAATATCTTCATTTGCGTCTACCCAGCTAAATAAAAAATTGCTTCTTTATAAAAAAAAAAAACCCCGAGTGACTTTATAATTATATTTGAAATAGTATCCATCAAATCCAGTCAAAAATTAGATTAGTAAATTCATCAGACGTGTTAGGGAAACCACCAGATCATCTGCAATTGCTCTAGGTCCATAGTCCTTTTGCCTTATATTTATTACCATCAAACAGGAAACTCCAATTTACTATATTCAATAAAACTTCTGCAATTACAGTTAAATCCAGATTTATTACAGTCCTTAATAAAATATTCCAAATCATTCAAGTCAGGGCATATTTCACAGCCCAACACACCAGCATTGCTGTGATCTGTTTATTCTTCTCAAAATATTCCAATACAGCTGTAGATTGCCTCCTCATCGTCGCTCATCACTTAGTTAACTGGCATTAAACTGCTGTCTGCTTTTTTTTTCCCAAAAATTCAAAATCTTTAAACAGTTAAACAATACTTTTTAAGGACCATCATCTCATCAAGCAGGGTTATTTTCCATTTCTCCAGTCTTTCTTCTTTTCCTTTTTACGAACTTTCTTCTTAACTTTGGTCCCTCTGCCTTTTTTAACTCCAGTAAAATTTTGCGGTTTTTGGGATTGCATATTATAAAATTTTTGCAGAAATATAGCTTCTTCTGGAAACAGCTCTTTAAATGCAGATTGAGTTTTATAAAAAAAAATTCGTGTAACCAAAATTTCATCAGCTTCCAAAATTTCTTGCTCCTTATCCTGCTCAGCATTCATCTTTCTCTCCTCTGTAAAATCTGCTATGATCTGTTGTTGTTTTTTTACATCTCCCAACTCTTCATTCAATCCCCCACTGCTAGATTGCAACTCAGTATTTCCATGTATTTCATTGTTTCCAGCTTGAGAAGCTTGAAATATAGTATCAATTCTTTTCAATAAAGCAGAGGTAATTGAACTCAAAGCTTCCTCAAAACAGACCATTGAGGGTTAATTAACCCTCCTTTGCTTTCTTTGCTTTCAAAAAGACCAGCCATCTTGCTCCCCTTCTTCCTTCCCTTCCAGAAGGACAGAAAAAAAAGGGGAAAAAAAGAGTTTCAAGAAGAAAAAAGAAAAAAAAGACCCTTTACAATTTGTAATTTGTATTGCTGCTTGAATTATTATTATTACATCCTTTCTTATTTCATCCACTTTTCAAAAAGGAGTTTTACATTTCAAACAGGGGCTTGTCAATAATTACTTTTAACTTTCACTTCTTCACGCCCCGTTGAAACTCAAACGCCATCTTGCTTTCACTTTCCACTTAGGGAAAATCTTTTAAAGAAAGTAAATCCCTGGAGTTAAAAAAAAGAAAAAAAAATACTTGCTGTTTCATTCATGCAACTTGTGCTCCGCCAGCTTGATTCAAGAAGTATTTGTTTAAAATTGGTTGCTGGGATGGTAACGACATCTAGCTCTGCAAAGCAGAGACATCCAGGGTCCGGAGTACTGACAGGCTTAACGGGGAGCTCTCATCTTCGAGCGCCAGATTATGGGTAAAATCTGGCACTCTCAGGGAGCTCTACCCCACCCGTCTACTCACTTTCCCCCCTCATACCAGGGGGAAAGTTTTCAAACCGCAAGACAGCCGATAGTCGCTGTTCTTGCGGTTCTACGAAGCCCTGGGCTGGCGCTTCAAAAAGAAGCGCCCGGCGATGTCGCAGTCCCACCGGAAGTCCTTCAAGTGTGCTTGCTTGCTTGCTTGCTTGCTTGATTGATTGATTATATGCCATCTGGATAGTGTCAACTCCCGTGGTGGTATTCAGCCGGTTCTATCCCGTTCGGGTGAACCAATAGCAGCGGCTGCGGGTGGCTCTGCCCACCCGCCCGGACATAATCATGTCCTATTTATCCATGTTTTCGATGCTCTGAGCATGTGTGGAAGGCCCTGTGCATGCACATTTGCATGAAAGGTGTGCGTGCTCACATTTGTGAACTGGTAGTGAAGGTAAGTGAATACCAGTCCAGTCAACTCCTAGCAACCACACTATTATGGATTTTCTCCATAATAGTCTGTACCTAATCTGATCCTTCAAGTCTTCAATGCTGCACCTACTACCACTGTTAATGAGTCCACCCATCCTGCTGCAAGTCATCCTCTTCCTCTTTTCTTTCCCACCATTAGACCCTTCTCCAGAAAACATAATGCAGGGATGTCAAACTCAATTTCATTGAGGGCCACTTCAGGGTTGTGTTTGACCTCAGGGGGCCAGGTGGGCATGGCTGGGGCATTGCCAGCTCGATGTCCTTTGTGTCAGGGGTGCCTGTGATGGCCCAGGTGGAGATGGGGGGATCCATTGTCTCCAGCAGAGGAAGGGGAGACCAGGTAGAGCGCCATACCCTTGTCCTCCAGAAGAGCCTCACTATCCCTCTCAGGCCACGCAGACGAGCCCTGGATTGCAACCAGATCCAGAGCCCTAGTCAGGGGAGGCCAAGCAAGTTTGTTTTGCTAGCACTCTGTCAGCAAAAATGGAGCTCAGAATGGGCACTCCATTTTTAGCTGCGACGGCATCCTGCATCTCTCTGCCTATGAAAACGGAGCTCGGGAGGCCACGTGCACCCTTCCTGAGCTCCATTTTCAGCTTCAACGGTTTCCAGCAGCACTCTGCCCAGAAAAACGGCTGCCACCAGGTTGTAGATCAGTACCCGGTCAGCCTGGGCCAGGCCAAGGCACTGTGGGCACTTGCTGTTTCCAGGGTGACCCCATGGACCAGATTTAAGCACCCTGTGGGCCATATTCGGCCCCTGGGCCTTGAATTTGACACCCCTGACATAATGTATCTAAAATAGGATAATTTGAACCTAGTCATTTATGCCTTGAGTAGAATTCTGGGTGGAGTTTGTATGTGTATCTCTTGAGCAACCTCTCACTGTTTTTCCCACATGGATGCTGCCAATAAAGCAGTATGGCAGAACAATCACCACCTGAACACTGGATATTCAACTGACATCCACCTTGCTTGTTTATGGCTATGAAATCTACTCCTATCAATATTCTCCATTTACCAGGTAATTTTACCTGGACAAATTTGGAAGAGGAGGACAAAAAGAGCAACAAAGTATATAATCCTCATGGTTGAACCTCTGGAAAACTATGATCTTCAGAAAAGATGTCAAGTCAGAGTATGTATGGAGAATGAAGTTAAAAACTTTATTTATTAGATGAACATAGTGGTGAAATTTATTGAATAGTTTACTTATTAATAAATAAATAAATAAATAAATAAATAAATAAATAATTTTATTTCTATACCGCCCTTCACCTGAAGGACTCAGGATGGTGTACAGCCTATTAAAAGCACAAAGACAGGGAACACTTCCGGTTCCGGATGGCGACGGACGCTGCCTGATTGAGCTCTTGCCCCAGCGTCTGAAACCCCTCCCCGCCTGGAGGCCCCTCCGGGCCGGATGCCCTGGCTTCGGGGTATCCGCCATTAAGGGCAGCTCACCAGGGGTCCCCTGCCTCAATTCCAGGGGCTGGGCGGCCAATGCTGGCACGCCAAAGGCTCCAGCGAGTGGGGGCGGTGCGCGACGGCCATCTCAAGGCCACTGACCATGCCATTGCGCCTGTAGGACCCGGAGTATATTGAAATAAAGGCAGCAGGTAAAGAGGCGATCGGAAGAGGAAGGGATGCAGGCCGGAGAATAAGCAGAAAAGGAGAGACCTTGATTGTGAAGCAACGAGGCGTCCTGCGAGTGAGAGGGGGGGCGAAGTTTCCCCCCTCCCCTTGTAGCTGTGAAGGGCGCCGTGGCTGAGAGGAAAGAGGAGGAAAAAAGAAGGAGACCTCTTACTTCGCTGAATTTTTGTGGAGAATGGTGGAGGCGGAACTTGAGAAGGGAGGCTGGAGGCCTCTCTCTTTGCCGGAGAGTTATGGCCGGGGCCTGATTCCTGCTTCTTTGTATACAATTGATGACATCACCCACCTCTGGTTTCCTGTTTGACCTACTCTACCAGCCAGACTTGTTGCTTCTGTGAGCGCCCTCTGGTGGATTGTGAGGAAACAGTGCTGATTTTCAAGAGAATCTTTCCCTCTCTGGATGCTTGTGCCTACCTGAGGACCTCTCATTCTTTATCACTGCAAGATGGCAAAAGGACAAAGACCAGCTGCAGGTGACATGGAAAATTTTTGGAGAAATTGGCAAAATTGGATGAGAAAATTGTGAAACTTGATAAACTTGATGACCTGCAAAAAGGGCAACTGGAAATAAAATCTGAAATTGTAGTTATGAAAAAAGATTTAATTGCTGTTCAACAGGTGGCAGAGGAGAATAAGAAAAAGGTGGGAGGTTTGGAGGGGGAGGTGCGGGCAATCCAGAAGAGGGAAGAAATGAGAGGAAATGTAATCTTAACTTCGCAGCTGGATAGAATGTCTTATTTTCTCAGGTTTCAAAATCTGGAAGAGGTGGACCAGGAAGATCTGCGAGAAGGGATGGTTAAATTGTTGGGCGAATTTACTGAAAGAGGTTTGGACTTTATGAGATGGGATATGGATCTAGTTTATAGAGTAAACTCACAATATGCAATTTTACACAGTGTCCCAAGAGAGGTCCACATTAAATTCGTGAGAAGAGAAACGAGAGATGAAATACTGAGAATTCAAAGATCGGGGGCGCTGATATACAGGGGCAAGGAGGTCACCATTCTGAAGCAGATCCCTAGACAGGTACGAGAATTAAGAAGAAATTATTATTTTTTATCAAATAAACTGTACCTTAAGGGAATTGGCTTCAGGTGGTTGATGCCGGAAGGTTTGATGATTTTCTGGGAGGGCAGTAGGAAGAAAATTAATAGTGTGGCGGAGGCTAAGGCCTATTTGGAGCAACATAAGACCCTCCTAGAGGGGGAAGATACAGGAACCGAGGAAGGGGAGGTACCAGATGATCAAGGAACGGGGGCGGGCGAGGCCGTGGCAGTCCGGGAGGAGGGGAGTGCTAAGGCCAGAGCCTTGAGACCTAGAATTAAGAAATGACGAAGTGGGAGGAATCTATTATCTTGTGCCTTTTATGACATCTCTTATTTTTGTAAACTTTAATATTACTCTGGATATCGAACTGATATTTTTGTATAAATCCGGTTGTTAAATTTGAAATTTTAACAAGGGAAGATCTGCTGTATGTGAAAAAAAGAAAATATATATTATCTTTGTAAAAGGATAATGAAAATTCCACATATTGTAAGCGATAATATTGTTTATTTTTAACCAATAAAAACTTTTATAATAATAAAAAAGCACAAAGACAGACATCAATTCAAAATAATTAAAATTATTAAATAATGTTGGCTCAGATTTAAAACCCAAAAAATTTAAAACACCCAATTTAAAATCATTACATTGATAGCCTGGCCTGGCGGAACAACAGGGTCTTTTTTTTTTTAAATTTTAAAAACAAAACTTTATTCATTTATAAAACCATTTAAAACATACAAATTTCTCTTAATCAAGAGACAAATTTACATATACAATACACAATTTCTAACTAATTTCCATTATATATACATATATACATATATGCCAACATACTGTGGCATATTTCGTTTTCTATTTCTCTGACAGTGCTGTTTTTAATTATATTGATTTCTTCTAAATTCCATCTCTATCCATTTCCCTTTCTCTGGTTTATCCATTGATACCATCTATTCCATATTGTATAATATTTTGAGTCCTCCTTATCCTGTAACTCTAAAGTTAGTTTGTCCATTTCTGAGCATGTATATATTTTTTGTATTAACTCCTGATCAGTTGGCATTCGATCTATTTTCCAAAGTTGTGCTAATGCTAATCTTGCCGCCGTAATTATGTGGAGTATTAAATATTTTATATCGTTTCTAATATTCTTATATACAGGGTCTTGAGGGCACAGTGAAATACATGGAGGTCAGAGATCTTATGCATTTCCAGGGGCAGTTCATTCCACAGGGCAAGGGCTCCCACAGAGAAGGCCCTCCCCCTGGGTGTTGCCAGCTGACATAACTTGGCCGATGGCACCCTGAGAAGACCCTCTCTGAGGGAGCGGACTGGCCAGTGGGAGGCTATTGGTGGCAGAAGTCGGTCTCGAAGGTACTGGGGCCTTATGCCGTGGAGCGCTTAAAAGGTGGTGACCAACACCTTGAATTGCACCCGGAAGACCACTGGCAGCCAATGCAGCTCACACAGGAGGGCATGTGGGCACGATGAGTTGTGCCCATAACCACCTGCACGGCTATATTCTAGACCAGTTGGAGCCTCCGAGTGCTCTTCAAGGGGAGCCCCATGTAGAGAGCATTACAGTAGTCCAGCTGGGAGTAAGTAACTGTTTTTAATGATTTGGAACACCTGTTGACTATGGGCTGTTGATTTTATTTTGCAAATAGTGACCAATATATTGCGTAATGGTGCATTAATCTTTCTAGCTATTAAGTAATGTGAATGACATCCAAGTCACATCAAGTTTTTATTTTATTTAATTATTTGATTATTTATATCCCATCTTTCTTACTTTTATAAATACCTCAATGTGGCGAAGATATCCCACACACCTTCCTCCTCCTCCCATTTTCAGCTGGTTTTAATGACTAAGGCATGACTTCCACTCCTGGTTACTTGTTTTCTAGCCTGATGCCTTAATGTTCTCCCAAATTAAGCGAGTTTACAAGGAAGGGTGCTAGTCATACTGTCATATGTAAATGCCTAATATATTTGTAATAACCAGTGTTATATATTGTTATTGTTGACATCTACTTTCACATGTTCATTGCCCCCACACTCTTACCTCTAGCCACACCTCCGTGGTATAAAAGGGCTGGTCTGAGGCGTTTTGCCAGCAACATCTTCAACCCGGCTCCAGTCAACAGACCGAACGTGGAACCAGGCCTCCTGGATCTTCATTTTGCAGCCGCGGACCTTTCGGAACTCACGATGACTCAGACGGGTACCCAGGTGGCTCACGTGATGATCCAGTCCTTCCTCGACCTTCAAAGGATCCCCAAACTGGAACCGAGGCTCTATCCAGGCGAGTGGGGCCTTCATCTAGGACTGCAAAACGCAAATAAGCTTCGAGCATGCGCAGAATCAACCACCTAAGAAAGAAGAGAGAAACATAGAAGCAAGTCAGTACAGACTACCAAACAGTATACCTATGCCATATTGTGAGTTCCATCACATACAAAACCATGGACAGCACCTGCCTGTAGGTAACATCTCACACAACACTGGAACTTTACCTACAGACTTTCCAAAACTGAAATTAGATGGGTCAAACCTGTTAGAATTGAACCAGCAGCTCCAAGTCATGTTCTTAAAAGAAAACATATTATTTATGATTGCTAATCCACCACAAAAACCTTGGTCCTTCAAGATAGACTGTTTACACCATAGAGCTTTTTACTTACTGATAGCCAGGATATCACCTTGCATATACCCCAGCATTAGCCACCACCTTACTGTACCAGAATTAATACAAAAATTGTTTAGCCTATTCTACCGCAAAAGTAGGGCAACCACCACTAGAATTTCCAGGGAATTCCACTCAGCCAGACTCAAAGTGGGAATATCTATGAGTGAGCATTTACTCACACTCAATGCCACTAGGGCCGAGTTGCTACAAAGGGGGGAAATCATAACTGAAGAAACTATGAAAAGCATAATCATTAACTCTCTGGACCAAAGCTGGGACAATTTAATATCTCAATTAGATAGCCTCAGCTTGGAGCACTTATCCATTGAAAATCTTACAAACAGACTAATTGCTGAAGACAATTTAAGAAAGGATCATTCTATATCCCACAGAGACCACAGAACAGACAGAAAATTAGGCTCCACAGACAGGAATAGCAACACACCAGAATGTTACATTTGTGGCTCCAGGAGTCACTACAAAAGGAACTGTCCCAGAAATACCCGAAGTAAGGAACACAACCAATGCAGAGATAAGCCAGAATACAGACACAGACACTCACCAGAATGCAGATTTAGGCGCAGAGACTCTCCCAACCTCAACTATAGAAGAGATCACAGGGATAATTCCAGAGAGAGTCACTCAGGCTCACTATATGGACTCACAAGACAGAGATACACAAGTAAACAAATCAAAGGAGAAAAGATTTGGCTGATTGACTCCGGTGCAACCAACCACACCACATACAACACCAACTTACTATCCTCATTCACAAAAGAAAATTTCTTGATCAAAGTAGCCAACCAAATTAATGTCAAAGTGGCAGGGAAAGGAAACTTAATTTTACCAGACATTGGAGAATTAGAGGGGGTTCTATTCATACCAGAAATTCCATATAACATACTAGCCGCTATACGACTCAGTCAGGACACAGACATTGAAATCAAGTTCAAGGGGGACAAACATACATGACCAGGAATGGAAGAAATATAGGAGAAGTTATTATTAGTGATGACCTACCATACTTTAAAGCGAGCAAAGTTAGCCATTCAAGTATAAATGCCAATTCTTTTGCATCTACAGACATCTACAGATAATTATGGGGAAGATAATGATAGTGTAGAAAAGGACAGTCACCTAGAGACACAGGATAGCAAACCCTCATTAGGAAGACCTGTGCATGACAACTGTGCACACCTTCTACATAGAAAGCTAGGTCATATTAGTTTTCCCATTGTACAAAAGATGACAAAATATGCCGATGGTTTAAAAGTAAAGAATTGCGAAAATTATCTTGAGTGCTCAATTTGTAAATGTTCCAAACTAAAAACAAAACCCAGACCAAAAAAGTCAGTGTGCACAACTGCCTCTATCTTTTGATTAGTACTGTCGTGGGAAGCCAGTAGAGATACCAATAGTACATCAATGTTCAAAGGGTTGTGCTACATCTTTTGTAAAGTCCCCTGTTTGAGCTCCATACCTCCATCGCTGCACTTGGAGATGTACACGACAGCTGATCTTTTTGCACTGTGAGATACCCCCCTCTCACAGATGTGGCCCTCCTCATTATCGAGGCCCCCCCTCAAGGACGGGTCTTGGGACCCAGAGAGGTGGCATGCAAAAACTAAGGGATTGAGGGGTTTTTTAATGGAAATTTTTAGTCAAACTTTTAAGGGGTCCCAGGGAGGGGGAAGGTCTGATCGGAACTTGGGTCGTGGGTATGGGGGATAACCCACAAGGGGGAGGGTCAGGTCTGGCCGTGAAGCACAGCATGGGGGTGGGGGACCCAGGGTCAGGGGGGTAAGAGCTCATCTGGATGGTGTTTTAAACATCAATACTATAGGTGGGGGGGTAGATATGGCAGGAGCAGGGGGCCATATCGTGTTAGGAGAGTGCGCACTCACTGTCTACGAGCGGTGGCGTGCTCCGTCCCCCAAGTCTCCACTCGCCCCCCAGGTTGCACAGACACTCAGGACCCGGGCCTTCAGCTGATGCTGTGCAATGCCAGTCTGTAGTAAATAAAGTGCCCCTCATTTGTGATCTTGTTCAGGAGGGGTGTGTGGACCTGGCAGGTGTTACGGAGACCTAGTTTGGCTAGGAGGGGGGGTTCCCCTCATTGAAATGTGCCCACCAGGTTTCCAAGCATTCCATCAGCCGAGGTCACAGGGGAGGGGCGGGGGGGTAACGGTTATCATTAAAAAAGGTCTGAGACCGAGGGAGGCCACTGTTCCTCAGACGGCTGGCTGTGAATTTCTCCTTGTGAAATGGGATCATGGGGTTCAGATGGGTTTCCTGATCACGTATCTGGTTCCCTGTCACGTGGTAACAGCCCTGCCTGAGCTGCTCAACGTCATCGCCGTGGTGGCAGTTGATACCCCCAGGCTCATGGTCATAGGGGATTTCAACCTACCGTTCGTGGGTGAGACATCTGAGGTGGCTCGGGAGTTCATGGCTTCCATGACAGCTATGGACCTGATCCAGTTAATTCATGGCCCTACCCACACGGGGGGAAACACGCTGGATCTGGTTTTTGTCTCTGGATACATTCAAAAGAAGGTAACACATGGCTTTTAAACAAAAGCCTATACTGTTTAAAACAAATAGTACGAATGTTTAGCTGAAATTCTTAGATCAATGGGTTTCACTGCCACTTCTGCAGATATGTGTTTCTTCACAAGAAAAGAGAAAGATTCCATAGAATACGTACTCATTTACGTGGATGATATATTGTATGTAGGTGTGACATTTATGACAAGTGTGACGATTTTGCCAAGGAATTAAACAAACACTTCTCCCTAAAATCCCTAGGAAAAATAAACAAATACTTAGGAGTTCACATCATGCAGACCCAAAAGGGTTTCTGACTTTCTCAAGAAGAGAAAATATTGGAACTGATACATAAATGTAACATGAGTGAAGCCAAGTACTGTGATACCCCTATGCAATCCGAATTTCTGAAAAACATGCATAATGAGGACGAACCATTTACAAACAACAAATTATATAGATCAACAATAGGATCTCTATTATATATAGCTAATTGGACAAGGCCAGACATTGCCCTACCTGTCAATCTTCTCTCCAGGTACGTTAGCAAACCTACAGTCTATCATTGGGAGGCAGTAAAAAGAATTCTTAGATATTTGAAACACAGTTCAAACGCACATCTTAGACTAGAGCCAAATATCTCCAAAAACCCATACTCACCTGCTACGCAGATGCTAACTGGGCAGGGGAAGTAAAGAGTAGAAAAAGTACATCTAGGTACATTTTTTTTCTTAATGACAGCCCTGTGTATTGGTATACCAGCAAACAGAATTTAGTTGCTACATCCACAACCGAAGCTGAATTCGTATGTCTGTCAAAAGCCTCAAATAATCTCATATGGTTTGATGATTTATTATCCAACATTTGGACTGAGCCTTCTTATCCTATCACCATCCATGAGGACAATAAAGCAGCAATCGAAATCTCCAGAACTGACGCAGTGGGTCAGAGGTCAAGACACATAGACATTAAACATAAACATGTGAGACAACTTTCTAACATTGGATTTCTTAAGGCAACCCATTGTGAAACAGAAGAACAAATTGCTGATATACTCACGAAACCCTTGCAGAATAAACAACACTCATACCTAAGATCTAAAGTGGGCATACACTTGTAATAGGTTTGTTTACTGACAATACCATTTAAGCATTTAGAGGGGGTTCTGTCATATGTAAATGCCTAATATATTCATAATAACCAGTGTTATATATTGTTATTGTTGACATCTACTTTCACATGTTCATTGCCCCCACCCTCTTACCTCTAGCCACGCCTCCATGGTATAAAAGGGGCTGGTCTGAGGCGTTTTGCCAGTTCTGACAGTTCTTCAGCACTATCTGTAAATAGAGAGAGATGGATAAATAAATACTGATTGTTAGATATCAACGACTTTGAGTATTTATTGGGCTAAATCCTTGTAACACATACAGAGAAATTGCTCTACATAAGCCCACTTTATATCAATATTTGAAAGCATGGAGGCTTATAACAACTGGAGGCAATGAACGGAACACCATCCACTCTCGAGCTCCTCATTTCGAAAAGTGAATCTGAAGAGAAATAGTACTCGCATTGACTTGAACATGAGTACAGACCTTTCTAAAATCCAAGGCATGAACCAGTGGTGGGTTTCAAATTTTTTTACTACTGGTTCTGTGGGCATGGTTTGATGGGTGTGGCATGGCATGGCTTGGTGGGCGTGGCTTGGTGGGCGTAGCAGGGGAAGAATACTGTAAAATCTCCATTTCCTCCCCACTCCAGGGGAAGGATACTGTAAAATCTCCATTCCCTCCCCATTCCAGGGGAAGGTTACTGCAAAATCCCCATTTCCTCCCAATCAGCTGGGACTTGGGAGGCAGAGAATAGATGGGGGTGGGGCTAGTCAGAATTTTTATTACCAGTTCTCCAAACTACTTAAAATTTCCGCTACCGGTTCTCTAGAACTGGTCAGAACCTGCTGAAACCCACCTCTGGCACAAGCCAATGTTCCAATCTCACAAAAAGGTCTACCTACATTTAAGGAACATGAACTCAGCTTTTCTTAAGATCTTATCAGTATTTAGAAATCAGGGAAATAAGCCTGTATATATACACTGCTCAAAAAAATAAAGGGAACACAAGCAGAAGACATCCAAGATCTGAATGAATGAAATAGCCTTATTAAATACTTTGTTCGTTACATACAGTAGTTTTGTGTTCCCTTTAGTTGTTTGAACAGTGTATAAACTACTGTATGTAAATATATATAATGTTTTTCTGTCGAAGCACTTGGTCTACCCCAATACGGGAGGGATATAAATAAATAAATAAATATATCTTTAATATTTAAAGATTCTACAATATACATTAATACACTATCACAAAAAGATACTAAATAACCAACATGACCATATTGTATGGCTCAGTGATTCTTAAATATTTTACACCTCTAGGATAGAAAATCTATGCTCCATCCTTTCAGCCATGTTTGTTTCCTTGGCTGCTCTTTACTGTTCATGATGTTTTCCAGTATGAAAATCCAAGATGGAAAAATCTCAGTTTCTAATTTCAGTTTAACAAAATTGCGAAGTTTGGACAAGTGCAAATTTCAGATGACAATTTAGCTTTGTTTCTCATTTCAAAAAAATCTGAAACTGGGTAAGACTGCATTCAAATGAGAATTAAACAAATGTTAGCCTCTTTTAGTGTTAACACTAAAAATTGTATACAGTAGTACTCTGTTTTCTTGTCTTTTACAGGAAATAATTAACATTTTACTTTTTCTAGAGTGCGTTCGTTACCTAACCTGCTTACAAATAGGCCACTGCTAAGAATTGAGAAAGTTAAAGCCTACATATCTGGAGAATGCCTATGAGTAGGAAGGTTTGGCACTAAATAACCATTCTCAAAATCTTTCTGCAATCTTTGTGCAACTTTGTGCACATTCAATGTACTTCTGTATCACCTACAAAAAAAAAATGGCCAATCATGAAATGAAGTAAGTATGTCAAAAGAGAAAGGAGGAAAGATGATAATAAGGGTAAAGTCAGCAAGATAGGTATTTTCCCAGCAGCAGGAAGGTCATAATCAGGTTAAGGCATATTTAAATTACTTGAAATAAGATAATGTACTTTGTGAAACAGTAGGAAAATTCCATGGCTTTAAACCTTTGGGGAGGATTTCTGAGTGACTGAAGGGATTGCTTAATACCGTATTACATATTAATTCAGGGGGTGGATGACTAATGACTTTAGAGCCCATTTATACGCCAGCGCCCTTGGATTATAATATAAATCCCATTAACAGTTCCAGGCAATAAATTACCAAATTGTTCTAAGCCTTCAATTATTTCTTTATTTTCACAGAAGCTAATCATTTTAGCTTTTATTTACATAACTAATAGAAGGAAATAAAATCCAGTAAGAGTAAAGTGCAAGTGTTTTTCTGAGTTGATTGTCCAGGTCAACTATGCAGCCTGCGGTAAAGTGTAGGGAGAACTCTAATTTCCAGTTTTGAGGTTAATGAAGTTAATGAAGATGATCTTTGGATTTTTGTCAGGATTTGCCTCTCAGACAGAAATGAAATCTAAGAACTTTTAAGTAAATCTAAGAAGAAATCTAAGAACTTCTAAGTAATGGTCACTGCCTGACATCAGTAAGGCTTAAAATAGCAGAACTTAAAGCTTAAAACAAAATGCCAATAATTATAGAAGATGGTAGAGATGGGGAAATAACACTCAAATCCACTAGTGAACACTTTGAATACCCTTGTTGAGTATCTGAGGAAACAACCAGGCTTTCAATGATTTCTTGAAGGCACAGACAGAAAAGCTGGAGCTTTGATGATTTTTGAAGGGCAGAGATCAAGTCTAGAAACAGTACATTTTTTTCTTCATCTTGCCATACTGATATTTATATTAGTTATAAATATAAATATATTAATACAGTATATATTCATCAGTGGTGGGTTGCTCCCAGTTCACCCCAGTTCAGGCAAACCAGTAGTAGCAGTGGCGGGAGGCCACGTCCACCCACCCAGACATCATCAAAAATGCCCTGCACCCGTTCCCACGTGCTACCAATAGCAAACCAGTAGCGCCGGAATTTGAATACCACTACTGATATTCATTCATATATATTTATAACTGATAACATGGAATGAAGGAATACTTAGATCTCCTTGCATTCACCCCCTGAACTGACTCAAACTTGGACTTTCTCCCCTACTCTTTAGTAGTCTCACATGGCATGTCTAGATTGGCCCCAAGATAATGGTTAACTTGACTTTCCAAACAAATCCTGAGAGCTACTAGCATTTCTTTCATGCGGAACTTTTCTGACAACTTTTATTAGAAGTTAGAAATAACCGGCATGATCCTTTAAAGAGTAAGGACCTGGTTAATGAATAGTAATTAGTTAAGTAGTGCTTTTGAGTAACTCAATGTACTTCTGTCATAAAAGAGTGAAATGTATGTCAACCGTGAAATGCATGTTCAAAGAAAATGTTGAAAAGATGACGATGTGGATGATCATTCCAGTCTAGGGTTGGGAGACAGTACTGGCCCAGTATAACCCAGCTGTCTTCCATGCCTAAGAAATGGCTGGATCTCTTTACTCCTAGTCCAACACTTCGACTACTAGCCACACTGGCTCCCAAATATGAGTGTGGGAGAAAAGGAGGGAGGGAAACTTTGATATTTTGGGAAATGTGCTTATTTCAACTCAGGGCAATGTCCAGATGCAGCAGGCTAGATAAAAGCCTAACATCTATTCTCCACAGACAGCTAAAGCAACACAAGCTGTTGCCTGCCAACTGTTTCTGTTTTCTTGGCTGGTTTACCCAGAGCCAGGCTCTGTTGCACCAATTGACAGGACAATCAAGAACATTTGAGCAAAGTCCTATATGAGCTAATGTAACACTGCTCTTGTTGTATAACAAGAGCTAACATTTGAAAAAGCTCCGGATTAATTAATCATGTGAAGCAATGATAATAAAATAGATATATATATAGAAATCCATCTATTTATTGAGCCACACATTAACTAAGAAACAATTATCAAAGCTGAGAACATTTTATTTTCCTTCCAGAAGCTGCTTTATGAATGTATCATTTGTGTTGTTTGAGGATTTTGCAGATCTGTGTTTAGAGCACAGTGAATAGCACAGTTTCTTACATGAAATATGCCGACATACATCAAATACCTGAGCCAAACATTTACAGGAATAGAATTAATAGTGACCATAAATATAATAGAACTAAACTTAAATATCCCCACCCATTTCACCCTATATTTTCCTTCTTTATTTCCTGGTTATTTAGTTCATTTGTAGAACATTTTATGATGTATTATTTATATACTTGTATACAGTCAGATCAGGGGTGAAATCCAGCAGGTTCTGACAGGTTTTGGAGAACCAGTAGCAGACATTTTGAGTAGTTCAGAGAATCGGTAGCGGAAATTTTGAGCAGGTCAGAGAACTGGCAAATACCACCTCTGGCTGGCCCCAGAGTGGGGTGGGAATGGAGATTTTGCAATATCCTTCCCCCCAGGAGTGGGGAGGGAATAGGGATTTTGCAGTATCTTCCCCTGCCATTCTCACCAAGCCACGCCCACCAAGCCACACCACGCCCACCAAGCTACACCCACAGAACCAGTAGTAAAAAAATTGGATTTCACCACTGAGTCAGATGATTGATAGGATTTGCTAAGTACTTACAAATTACTTAGACTTAAATGACAAATATATGACTGAGAAAAGCAGATAATTTATTTGTGCTTTCTAAGAATAAACCACCAGTTCAACTTTCAGAATAATTCCCAGGGTTTGACCATGTTTGTTTGTTTGTTTGCTTAATTGAATGTGCCTTTATATTAGAGGAAGGATTTACTGTATATACTCGAATATAAGCCGAGTTTTTCAGCACGTTTTTCAGGCTGAAAAAGCCCCCCTCGGCTTATATTGGAGTCACGAAAAAAAATGCCTTTTTAAAAGAAAACAAATGAGTAGACCCCTGTCTGCAAAAATAGAAAAAACAGCCCCTTTCAGCGTCAGTATAGGTTAATTACCATAAGTTGATTTGAAGAGCCTCCCGACTCTCAGCTGATTTGCTCTCAGCTGTTTTACCAGGGCTCTGTTGCTAGCTAGCTGCAAAGAGGTAAATTGCTGGAGCATTTTCCCTCCCCCTCCCAGCTATGCTAAAAAAGCGAAACTGAAACTAAAGCAGGGTCTTTGCTGCAACGTGACAAAATGAGGCAGAGAGAGATTTCTTTTTCTTTTTCTTGCAACGTTGGAAAGGCAGATTTCTTTTTCCTCATCAAAAAAAGTAGGTGCAAACGATGGGAAATTCATGGCAAATGGCAAAAGAGGAGAGTTCAAGATTTTAAAACACAAAAGAAAAAGCTCTATTTAACTAGGGAATTGTAATAATTGAGATACTATTAATTGTATATTGTGTTGAAAGCAGAAATGGTTAAGTTGTGGTTTGGAAGAATATATGGGGGAAATTATTTGGTTTATTATTATTGGTAAATATAATTACCGGTAATTGATCTGTAAGAAATTGGATTGCATGGAAATAATTGGAATATTCATGTTCATATTGATTAATATACAAAAAAGATAGTTATATAACTAATTGATTTATATTAAAATGTTGAATTTGTATTGAACAACTGTAATATTACATAATTAACCAATGTGAGGATGGATATAAAAATAGATGACAATGGGAAGGGATATAATATAGAATAGAAGTGAAAAATTGAATTTGATTAAGATTAGAGATGAGGATGAATGGTAATATTGGTTTTTTTAAAAAATAGATGAGGAATAAATATGGCAAAAAGGAAATATAGAAATTGTAAATTTAAATGAAATGACTGAACACTGTTTAAATTTGTGAACCGGCCAAATACTCTGTTCAAAGAAAATATATTGTATGTTTGTATGTGTGTTTCTAATTATTGCTATTTATTCATATTTGTTCTCCTTTATTCTTTAAAGTTTAACAATTCATTCTTTATCTTAATATCTTTATATTTGTTTGGGGTTGGTTTTCTTCCCTTTCATTTTTTTTATTGTACAGCAATCTTTCTCCTCAAACCTACCACCTCTCTCTTTGAGGAAGGGGGGAGAAAGAAAGAATGAGAAAGAGAGAGGGAGAGAGAAATGGTGATAAGATAGGGCAAAAATGTAAAATGTGAGGACAGTCATAAGTTCGAGGACTGGTCACAAGTGCGAGGACCAGTCAAAAATTACTTTTTCAGCCCTCTGAGTAGTGCATATGCATAAAAGGACTACCCAGAGGGCTGAAAAAAGTGATTTCTGACAGGTCCTCACACTTTTGATCGGTCTTCGCACTTATGACTGGTCATCATTTATGCCCATTGTAGCATTCTTAACAACCATGTCACTCATTTCACAGCTGCTTCTCTTCACCGTGGTGATAAGATAGGGCAAAAACGTAAAATATGAGGACAGTCGTAAGTTTGAGGACTGGTCACAAGTGCGAGGACCAATCAAAAATTACTTTTTCAGCCCTCTTTTTCAGCCCTCCATATGCACAAAAGGACTACCCAGAGGGCTGAAAAAAGTGATTTCTGACAGGTCCTCGCACTTTTGACCAGTCTTTTTTTATTTTGAAATTTACCAGTGGCTGCTGCATTTCCCACCCCCGGCTTATACTCGAGTCAATAAGTTTTCCCAGTTTTTTGTGGTAAAATTGGGGGTCTCGGCTTATATTCGGGTCGGCTTATACTCGAGTATATACGGTAATCAGTAGATGACTTGCTATTTTGCCACAAATTCCCAGCACTTTGTAGAAAATTTAAAACCTGTCAAGCAATGTCCGAAGCGCTGCTTCTTCAGTTTCTCCTATTCCTCTTGTTTTAGCCTCATCCTGGCATAAATATCCTTCTGTATTTTATTTTTCACTTGGAAAACTTGGATTTCCTTCAGATAGTAAAAAGTGGGTATTAGGAAAACAATAGAAAGTCTCCGGACTGCCTTCATTTTCTAACTTCATTTACCTGAAAAAGAAAAATGTTTCTCTCTCTCTCTTTCATACACACACACAAACACACACACAACTTAGTATAGGAAGAAAGAAAAGAAAAAATTCCCCTAACCAGACTTGACAAACAAGTTTGATGTTTCTCACAAGCTCAAAATCTATCTGTATAAAAGCAAAGAGAATTTCAGTCAGTTAATTTGATTGTGAATCTTACCAACTTTCTGTGGCTTTCTTTACTTAGGTTGGAAATCTTGATAGTTTCGACTTTGTTTATTAATTAATTAATTATTCAATCAATGTTGCCTCCTAGTTTAATAATTCATCATTCTTCAGTAAACAACCTGAAGGTGTGGCTAGATATATATCTGAGTATAAATATGTATTTTTCTGTTATATTAACAAATTGTCAAAGGTCTTTGAAAGGATTCTGTCAAGATAAACTACTCTTTTAAAACTCTGCAAACCTTTAGTGACTACCTTCTGGTGCAAAGAGATCATTCTTCCCAATGTCTCTGAATGCAATTTTTAGCCTCCTATGGACCTGCTTAGCATCCTTTTATAGCCAGGTGTGGGGTGGGGAAAAACAGATGAAAATGGGAAGGATCTGGTAACACCCTCTAGACAAAAGCAACAACCATAGATGGAATTTGGGCTTTGTCCACCTATCGGTCCTGGTAAAGGTGAGAATTGGGAGATGGAAGCAGACTCTCATATCCACTGGGGCATCTTTAAAGGGAATAGCAGTTCTCTTTCTTTGTCTGTTTAGCCTAACCTTCAGTTTTTCATAGTGGAGGGCAAGCTTTTATATATTTCTTATTTCCTATAAGGGAAGAATAGAATGATGTATCAAGATATCAGTACAGGGCATGGCATGAGACTTATGGGGGAAAAATTGAAATAAGCTTTTTCCAGGTATGATAAGATTTAATATGTCAGTTTTTCTTGGATTTTTGGATTGTTTCTTCCCAAGTTTTGGCTGAAGAATTCTGGAGACCACAAAAGAAAATTAAGGAGTGCAAACCACCTGCAACTCATGGATTGCTCATTCTTACTCAAGAGTTTGACGTTTCAGTCCTAAACTGACTATTAGAAAAAGACTGATATAAAAAAAATAATTTTACAATGTGATACTCAGATTGCCTTAAAGGTATGGAAAGCAGACATGGTAGAATGCAAGAAATATATCTGTACAGACTGTTTAGAATTTATTTTCCATGCAAGTATCAGTTTTAACTGTTAACTAATTGTTGTTAGTCTAGCTCTAAATATGATTTAAATGCATCTTTTTATTTCCATACATCTGCACGTTCATATTTTCATTATTTTATTATTTTATATCCTGCCTTTATTTATTTTTATAAATATATTCTGCGGAAAGTAATGTTTCCACAGAAAGTGTAGAAAAGTGGAATTTGCAGGGGAAGTGTACTTACACCCCATTTATGAGAAAGAATGAAGGAAGGTCATGGTTGTTTAATCTGCTGTTGAATTCAGCAACAGTTCTGGTTATTTCCAGATAGCAATATTTCTGCATTTTTTTCCTGGTCTTTATACTTTTGAATATTCTTAGCCACAGAATTTTGAGTATGTAACTTCTATTAATTTGCAGACATATATCTGTGCTCACAGTATCCTGACCTCTGAAAATAATCAAGAAACCTGAATCAATCATAGATGAACTAAATTGGACATTATACATTGAGACATTGTGACCTATGGAACCATAAAAACAAAAGACTATGAGATTACCAGTCAATAGTCTCTCAGTAACCCCCGTTCACGGGTGTCAAACTCGCTATGTCACATTGCCGTCACACATTTCATGACATTTTCCCCTTTGTGGAGCTGAGATGGGCATGGCCTGCTTCTGACGCATCTGGCCCGCAGGCCACCAGTTTGACACCCCTGCCTTAGTTCTTAGATGCACTAAATTGTTTGGGTAGAAGTGAGCATCTTCTCTTGGAGCAATGATTTATTCATAGTTGTACTTCCAATGACTCAGCAGGAGTAGACGTGGATCCACGTGGATCTACGTGGCACTGCACCACAGAATTTTAACATGTTGCAAGGGAATTGGCATCAGATGTTTTGCATGGATGGTGTTCCTATACGAGAGTTGGGGAGAGGACATGGTTTCAATCTGGACCAGGGCAGCAGTTCTCATTTTTGCTGAAAGAAAGATCTGCATTATTCACCTTTGTCAATGAGGATACTAATTCTTTATTTCCCAACAGGAATACTTTCTGTCTGTGAGCATTGAACTTTTTACTTCATCCATCAGCCATGAAGATCTGTCATCTTTTCTTTTTGACTCTCTTTCTGAAAGCTGTAGTTGGTCCAGGTACAAAAATAAGCAATCTTTAAGCACATTGCGATGCAATACATGTACCTCCAGTAATATAGCCACGGTGTGAGAGATGGAATTATGCTAGATATCTTTATGAAATATTTTAGGTTCTTTCAAAGTGATAGTGTAGATGTACTGAATATGCTTGTAAATACTACATAAAGTATCCATATTAGCATTCCATTATTAAGTATACATTTTAAAAACTCATGTATAAATAAGCCCCACACATACTGGACAGCATCCACTTTTTACACCATACTTGTTATATAGTTTCATGCAGTGGTGGGATTCAATTATTTTAACAACTGGGTCTGTGGGTGTGGCTTAGTTGGGGGTGTGGCTTGGTGGTCATGTGACTGGGTGGGCATGGCTAGCTGGTCATGTGAGCGGGTAGGTGTGGCTATGTGCATAGGGACTACTCAGAGGGCTAAAAAAAGTCATTTCTGACTGGTCCTCGCACTTTTGACCGGTCCTCGCACTTATGACCATCCTCACATTTATGTCCATTGCGGCATTCTTAACAACTGTGTCAGTCATTTCACCACTACTTCTCTTCACCACGGTGACAAGATAGGGCGCGAAATGTAAAATGTGAAGACAGTCGTAAATTCAAGGACTGGTCAAAAGTGCGAGGACCGGTCAAAAATAACTTTTTCAGCCTTCTGACTAGTCCATATGCACATAGGGACTACCCAGAGGGCTGAAAAAAGTGATTTCTGACAGGTCCTCGCACTTTTGACCTATCATCATTGATGCCCATTACAGCATTCTTAATTAAATTAATTAAATAAAAATGACCTGCTGGAGCAGTCAGAGGCAGTCCAAGGCAGGCGTTTGGACCAGCTGCAGGGCAAGGTGATACAACCACGGTTGGTAGCCACTGCTGCCCAGATGGGAAACGGGTGCAGGCCTACAGGGCTGACTGCTGGTAAAGTGATTGGATGGGGTAGGTCAGGGGTCTGCTACCTTAAATACTCAACCTTAAACACATGTAAACACTTAAACACAACCTTAAACCTGGGTGGGCGTTGCCAACTCTGTATCACTTACTCCCACCCAGGTTTTGTGGCTCCCAGTATTTTCTTTTAAACAGGTATCTCATCTCTCTCATCTCTCTCATCTTTCTTTCTCCCCTTCATCTCTCTTTCTCCCCCCTTTCTCTCCTTCATTTCTTTCTCCTCCCTTTCTCGCCTTCATTTCTCTTTCTCTCCATCTCTTTCTCCTCTCCCCCTTTCTCCCCTTCATCTCTTTCCCCCTTCTCTCCTTCATTTCTCTTTCTCTCCATCTCTTTCTCCTCTCTCATCTGGGCAGCGACGGCAGTGAATCTACCGCACCATCGGGTCACCTCTCAGCTTGGAGGCGGCACCTTAAGGCTGTGCCCCACTGTATGTGCGCCCGCCCAGCTGCGCCTGCAGCCAACTCTTTTTATTTATTTATTTATTTATATGCCGCCCTTCTGCGGAGACTCAGGGCAGCTTAGAATGCGTTAAGCAATAGCCTTCATACTTTTGTACATTTTATACAAAGTCAGCTTATTACCCCCACAAACTGGGTCCTCATTTTACCCACCTTAGAAGGGATGGAAGGCTGAGTCAACCTTGAGCCTGGTGAGATTAGAACTCGCAGTAATTGCTGGCAGCTGGATGTTAAATGCTGCCTTAGTAGGAGGCATTAGCCTGCTACGCCACTCAGGCTCTTGTTGCTCTTACTGAACTTCACAATGGGGCAGATGGCGCCCCTCCTCCTCCTGGAGCCCATTACAATGCAGAGCTTCAGCTGCAGCCTGGCAGCCAGTGTTCCAGGGAGGAGAAAAGTTGCCCGTCTCCCCAGCAACTGGATGGGCTAGGGAAGGGGTGGGCAATTGTGGCTCTTTTACAACCTGTGGACTTCAACTCCCAGAATTCCTGAGACAGCCAGCCTGTCTCAGGAATTCTGGGAATTGAAGTCCATAGGTTGTAAAAGAGCCACAATTACCCATCCCTGGGCTAGGGTAGGCTGGCGCCATACGGGTAGGAGGCGGGGCAGGGCGAGGGGTGGGCGAGCCAGCAATTTAGCAAATGGTTCGGTGTGCTGCGAGGCCAATAAATTACAAAAAAACATTGAACCATTTGTTAAATTGCTGGCTCGCCTGCCCCTCACCCACCATTATTTATTGGCAATAAATAGTGGCGTGGAGGGGCGGGGCAAGGGGCGGGGTGAGCCAGCAATTTAACAAACGGTTCGGCCGAACCTCCTAGAACCGGCAGAATCCCACCACTGGTTTCATGTTTAATGCAGAGTTGTAGGTAAACGTCATTCCTCTTGCATCATTTGCTTGCTGGTTTGTTGCTGAATACATATTTTTTCAGAGGCTTTAATGTGGCTATGCACAGAAGTGTCCTCCTTAATAATCTTGTGAAGAAGGTTATGTAGAAAGAGAATTTCTGGTCCAAAGTCACTCAATAAATAATGTAGTCAAGTGGGAATTGAACCTGGGTCTCTCTGGTTCAGGAAAAACATCTTAACCATTGCAACCTCTGTTCAAATTCTGGAGAACAAATCACCAAACTCATAAATCATGTTAATATTCTTTTAATTTTTAGTAAAAAAAATCCATAAAAGGTTTCTAGTCACTAATAAATGTTGTCATTGGCTTTTTCCCTAATCAAACAATTTCATTTTGCATTTCTGCAAATTCTGTTATGTTCACCATTCATTCCTTATGGGTATATCACAATCTTTCCACCTTTGTACATATAATAATCGACCAAACTCCCTACCTTTTCAACTTCTCTAGTTCAGCTACCTTGATTAGAGGCACAAACTGACATCCAGAGAGCCAGGGGCTGACTACTTCAACTACAACTCCTGATTTCCCAATGCTCTATGTCACTCTTGCAAAGTAGTTCAGACAAGAAGCACACCAATCTTAACTCTGACTTTATTGTAAGGTGACATTAACAGAATTTTACAAGTCTCACCCATCCGTCACCTCACAACAGTACTAGGGAGGATCTCTTCTGTAATATTTGCCTAAGGTCATTCCTACATACTATAACATTCCATTGGAGTTGGGCAGCTAATAAATTCAAATAATATAATAATTGAGGGCTCATTGGTGCTCTCTGAGCTTGTTGTTTTCTTGCTAATATTTCATTTCCCAAACTAGATGACATCATTAGTGCCAGTATTAGTATTGATGATGTTACCAAGTTTGGGTAATAAAATGTCTGCAAGGAAACAACCAAGCTTGGAGAGCACCAAGAATCCCTCATATCAACCCTGAGCTATAAATATTCTCCTTTAAAATCAATAATAATAATAACATTACTGTTCCATAGAAAGATAATCTCATATGCATATATATAAATCTACAGAAAATACGTATATATATTCTATAGATAGATAGATAGATAGATAGATAGAAAGAAAGAAAGAAAGAAAGAAAGAAAGAAAGAAAGAAAGAAAGA
>WNWU01012784.1:150947-180980 GCA_012654045.1 Ptyas mucosa
AAAGAAAGAAAGAAAGAAAGAAAGAAAGAAAGAAAGAAAGAAAGAAATTAAATAAATTCCAAAGACATCCATTCATAGTGTGTATTGTACAAGTAATAGTGATCCTGTATTTCTCACCAAGAAAACCATATGGAAAGAAAATATAAAATGATTAATGATGTAGTGCCAAAGAGTAGGGTCCTCAGGTCAGATCAGGGTTGGGCTTCTGAGGGTTTGCAGTGGTTCAGGAGAATCTCTAGCTAAGATTCTATGCAGCTCAGAGAACCCCCAAATCCGACTTCTGGCTGGCCCTGCCCACCCTGCCCCTCCCAGGAATCCATTTCCAGCCTCCAGAGGGCATCTGGAGCCTGGGGAGGCTGTTTTTGCCCTCCCGGAGGCTCGATGAAAGCCTCCAGAGCCCAGGGAGAGCAAACACTCCACTCCCCCATAGTGCAGGAGACTGACTAGGCCATGCCGACCATGGCCACACCCATCCAGCAACTAGGCAGAAAACCCCTTGCTAAAAATTTTGAAGCCCCCCCCCCGCCCCGGGTCAGATGGTACTTAGCATGCTACTGAGGAAGAGCTGAGCATCTTTTGGAGTAAATAGTGTTTGTAACATGGCTCAATTAAAGCTTTTGGAACATCTTGTTGCTGATGCTGCCACACAGGAAAAAAAAATCTGAAGCTGCAAAGGAGAATTACAGTGAGAACATGTAACGTAAGAATCATGAACAAAGGAAAGCACAACACAATGAAAGGTAAAATGATATGACTACAAATAGACTTCTTAGACGTCAGAGAATTAAAATGAACTGGAGTTGGACACTTTTGATCAAAAGATGATACTGTTTATTACTCATGACAGAGTAAGAAATAGAAAAAAATGGTGTTGCTTTTATAGTTGGGAAACTGATTTATCGCTAATCATGTTCTGTTTTCTTTTTCTCATTTTAAGACTTTTAACTTTCAACTTTTATTTTCCTCAGAATTCAGCACTGACAATTTAATTTCCTTAATTTGGAAAACTGCATGGGAATCTTTCCAACTAACTTAAGAACAGCTACTTGACTACAGTGCAATCAATGACTAAATAATATTAATCAGACTTTGTGGATAACTCTTTAATATGATGATCATTCAAGTTTTTACTCTAACTACCAATGCAGAAGAAGAAGAGGTTGATGAGTTTTATGCTCAAGTTCAATTTGAAATAGAAGAACATGCAAGCAAGATGAGCTGCCTGTAATTGGAATTGGAATGTGAAAGTTGGAAACATTAAAGAGGAAAATGGAATTTATTTTGTAGCTTAGGAAACTGAAATGAAGCAGGGAATCAATTTCAGCCTCTCCAATGATTACTTCGAACAAACAAAAAGATCCCTTTATACATGGATTGCAGAACATGCTGTGAAACTATAGGAACTGATGAAATACCAATTGAAATATGGCAAGCAACAGAAGAAGAATGAATAAAGTTTCTAACCAAGCTAGGCCAGCAAAATTAAAGGATGACACAGTGACAAACTGCTTGGAAGAGGTCAATCTACATTCCAATTATCAAAGAAGGAAATTTAACAGTATACATACTATTGTACAATAACTCTAATTTCATGAGATAGCAAAATCATGCTCAGAATCTTTTGTAAGATTTCAGTTCCCCATTATAATTTTTGTTTCAAAAATAGCAAGAAAATAAATCAATAAATCCACATAAATATGTAAAACTACATTAACATGCTACATCAACATTATCTGATCTATGCATTTCCAAAATTTCTCATAAAATATACCTACTAGGTCAAATTAAAATACTGTCTATTCAATACAGAGTAATGTTCCCAATATTTTAATCAAGCAAAAATGATGGCATTGTTATATTTTTACTTTTATGACCAAAACTGAATTATTTTCTCCCTCATAGTCAGTGAAATCTATAGAATTGCCATCTTTTGGGGGAGGAAATGACATTCTTCTACAAACCCATTTAGTTGGAGATGAGGTACTAATTTAAATTTAGTTAATGGGGCAAATGGGATCCCTTCCAGTGGTCCATAAATTAGTAAGTTGAAATAATAAACTAATATCAGGAAACCGTGGACAGATTTTTTTTCCCCAATGGGGACTAGCCCTTTCCTGATTCTGTTTTCTTTTTCTCATTTTAAGACTTTAACTTTCAACTTTTATTTTCCTCAGAATTCAGCACCGACAATTTAATTTCCTTAATTTGGAAAAAAGTTATCTGCTTTCAGTTTTTTCATTGAGGAGATCCTATTTTTTCTCTTTGTTGTCATTGCACATTAGGATTTCATCCAAATGAATTATGGATCTTTAAATAAGTAGTGGGGGACCTGGAGATATAAACGTAGCTGTGGCAAAAGAAATTGAGTTGTCAATGGTGATAGCAAAGTGGGACATAGCATATACACAAAAGAAATTTTGAATGATTACTGTCTAAATTCTGGAGAGGCTTGACTGATTACCTTAGTTACCTATCACAAGTAGGAAATACCATGACAAATCAGCTACACCTAACTAGTGGAACAGATGAAAGCTACATCGGGGCATTCCATTGATTATTTATCCAATAAGCACATAAAAATGAGAGTTAAACTTCAGTCTTTGAACAACATCTTCTTCTGAAATGACAAGGCACATCCAGGAGGACACCTGAAGGACAGGTCTCATTGGGTTGTAGAATGCAGAATCCACCCATTGATGCACAGGTAAGTAGAATGGCTTCTATAAATTGGTCTTCTGTAAAAAATAAAATGTTTATCAAAGCTCTGAAATCTTCTCTTCATGTTATCTTTTCACCATTATTACTATACAAGCAATTCAATCATTAGGCGAGTTGGTGCAGCATACACATAACACAAAAGGGCATGAGCTGTATGGCTGAGCTGGGGGTCGTGCAATACAGGTAGTCTTTGACTTACAGCAATTCATTTAGTGACTGTTCAAAGTTTCGACGGCACTAAAAAAGTGACTTACAACAGTTTTCCACGCTTACGACCATTGCAGCATCCCTGTGGTTACATGACCAAAATGGATAATTGACTCATAATTATGATGGCCACAGTGTTGTGGGGTCATGAAATCACCTTTTGAGACCTTCTGAGAAGCAAAGTCAATGGGGAAGCCAGATTCACTGAACAATCCTGATGCTGATTTAACAACTGCAATGATTCACTTAACAAGAAAGGCAAGAAAGATTGTAAAATGGGGTGAAATTCACTTAACAACTGTCTTGCTTCACAACAGATATTTTGGGCTTAATTCTGATCATTGGTTGAGAACTACCCATAATAGACCTTTGTCCAATAAAGAAATTCCTAGAGCCTTATAAAATAGCAGGCATATTGCTTAAAAAAATAACTTATACAAGCTTTTCTGAAACCAGCAAGGCTGAGGACAGGGTATTTTGCTTTCACCTAAAGTACTGCAGGAGAAACAGCCAGACAAAAATGTATATTGTGCAGTAATGGCTAGCTATCAACAGTCCTGGGATTCCTTTCAAGCCGTAGTTTTACTTTTGACTTCCCAGCCTCACATATAATAAATGTGATAATGAAATCGGCATGCATCAGGATAAAGGGTACTATCTGACCAGATAAATTTTTCTTACAAAAATAAAATCCAAGCCCAATTTTTCAGGGAGACAGATGGCTACCAGAGTAAAGAATATCAATGGAGAAGCTTTTCTGAAAGTTCTTTGTGTCAATATAGTATTATTCTTTACAAACAAGGCAAATACAATTTCAGTTTCTATTATATATGGTGATAAGTTTTTTTTTCTTATGCTTTTATGTAATGAAGATTTAGTTGAACAGCACATAAAATTTACATATAGAAAACATTACATATAGAAATATGATTATATGTAGGTGAACATAAAGGTACATACAATAAAACATGCAAGCCGAACATTTCTCCAATTCATTCCTTCACCTCTAATATATGAGCCTATCTACTAAACTGCCTTTCCAAGCTTAAATCCATGCAGAGTTTATGATCTCTTGAAAATAGTGATTGGGCTAAATATTAATATAGTATTCTCATCAAAATATTTATGACAACAAGATGTTCTTTGTGCAGTATATTATTGAATCATCGCTCACCCTGAGCAGCATGGAAGAAGAAGAAAATTACAGCAGTGAAACAGTATAAAATGTTCATGGCTGCAAATTGGCTGTAGTTTCTCTAGTCTTGAAGGGAAGAGACACTGGGAAGAAAAGGATCTGGGTAAGGAAAAAAAGTGATGTCATCTGAGCATTATTAATTCATGCGATGTGAGTTGCAAGCTGCAGAAATCTCTTAGGTTGAAACCAGAAATTTGTTACTAATAAAGCACAAAGGCAGTTTAGGGTTATCTGTCACATATTTTTGTACTCTCCCTTGCTTCGAAAAGGATAAGGTGCTGGTAACACAATAGTAGCGTGTTGAGAATGGCAAAGATGAGGGATTAAAAAAATTAAAATGAATTTAAAATGGATTTAATTTATTACTTTCCTGTTGCTGCCCTTGCCTTTGAAAGAACATGTTCCCCTGAGATCTAGATTATACCAACCATAACAGGAAAGCCTTGAAAACTAGTGTCTTTCCCCAGGCCCTGGGCCAGAATAGCAATAGAAATAGCACTTAAGATTTAGACATGCTTCACAGTGCTTGACTGCCCTCTCTACGCTGTTTTTACAGTCAGCATATTGCCCCCAACAATCAGAGTCATTTTACTGACCTCGGAAGGATGGAAATCTGAGTCAACCTTGAGCTGATGAGAATCAATCTGCTGAACTCTGGCAGTTGGCAGGCAGCAGAATTAGCCTGCAATACTGCATTCTAACCACTGCCACCATGGCTCTGGTATGAACCAGTTGTATGTTATAGATCCGATTTCTCTTCGTTCCATTCTGTTTTTATTGAATTTTGATCTATATTGTGATATACCTTTGTAAATCACCAAACATTGGTTGGTAAATGGACAATCTTAAAATATATTTAATTTTAAAGAAATTAAATAGAAGTAATAAGAAAAGATAGTTTGGAACATCTTGAGAGATTGCACTAGAATAGGAATAGGAAATATGACTTGTAGATTTTTATTTTTTTAATTTGATTTATATGCCACCCTTCTCCAGAGACTCAGGGTGGCTTACAATGCACTAAGCAATAGCCTTTATACTTTTGTATATTTATACAAAGTCAGCTTATTGCCCCCACAAACTGGGTCCTCAATTTACCTACCTTAGAAAGAATGGAAGGCTGAGTCAACCTTGAGCCTTGGTGAGATTCGAACCTGCAATAATTGCAGGCAGCTGGTGTTAATAACAGAGTGCTTTAGACCACTGTACTACCAAGGCTCTTTTCGTAGTACAGATTGGGCTTGATTAGGTTTTGTGTTCTACATAAACATACACAATTGTCTCTTCCAGCATAAAATGGCATTTTCCTATAACTATTTTATTTTTTTGTAAGAAATCACTCAGTTGCAGGAAATGCCAGGAGAACATGTACGGTAAGTATTTCTCTCTTCTAATAAGTTCAGGAAACCTGAAATGAAGCACCTACTGAAGGTCATGATATAATGTTCCCATCAAGACTTATGTGGTAAGGCAGAGCTAGACCAAAGTATTTGCATCAGGGCCTTCGCTAAAGCAATTTGTGTAAATGCATGAGGGACATCAGAGAAGCTATTAGCATGACAGGAGAACTGGATGAAAGGAAACAAATGCTCAGAAGATTTCATTGTTAAGGATCTCCAACAGGGTACTTCATTCCATCTTATGCAGCCTAAAAAACAGAGACATCAACAAATGCTTCTGTTGTTTTTAAAATAACCAGAGACAAATATTCCATGGTTCAAACTGAAAGCACACTGCACAGAGTACCTTCTTTTAAAGAGAAAAGAGAAAGAGATAAAATTTTCATAAGTTCCTGAAGTTTTTCTTGGGGTGGGGGTTGGGGGACCATCCAGATGAATATCTGTTGTATTGATATGCTTGCAAGAATATTTCTTAAATTAAATATTTCTCTTGCAAATATTTCTTAGCCTTTGTTAGGAACTAATGACATCACATTCCTTTTTCAGTCTCTCACCTGAATGAGGCTGAAGAAAAAGAACCAGGACTACTAAAAAGAGGCAATGCATATTTGTCTCTAAAATAAATAAGACCAACTTGGACCTCTGACTTCTTTATTTATAGAGTTCTAAGGATTGCATGATATTAAAGCATTGAAATAACAATAGATGTGTATGTCTTTGATTGGTCCTTCCTAATCTTCTCACTAACTCTTAACAAACTCTTTACTAATTCCTAACAAATTGAACAGAGATAGTTCAATTCTGGAAAAGATTGACAAAAAGAAAATTCTCTTTCCTTTCCAATTGAGAAAACTCAGTGTGGAAGATCATTGGCTCTCATTGCGACAAGTTCCCTGACCATATTCCAGTGATCCATTTCACTGAGAAAAAGGAAGAGAACAAGATGCACATAAAAATATCAACAACCTCAGATATGCAGATGATACCACTCTAATGGCAGAAAGTGAAGAGGAACTAAAGAGCCTCTTGATGTGGGTGAAGAAGGAGAGTGCAAAAGTTGGCTTGAAACTCAACATTAAGAAAATTAAGATCATGGCATCTGGCCCTCACAATTCCTGGCAAATAGATGGGGAAGAAATGGAGGTAGTGACAGGTTTGGTTTTCCTGGGCTCCAAGATCACCGCAGATGGGGACTGCAGCCAAGAAATTGTGAAAGTTGGACCATAAGAAAGGCTAAGCACCAAGGAATTGAGGCCTTTGAATTATGGTGCTGGAGAAGACTCCTGCAAGTCCCTTGGACTGCAAGGCAAACAAACTGGTCAGTCCTAGAGGAGATCAAACCTGACTGCTCTTTAGAAGGCCAGATCCTGAAGACGAAACTCAAATATTTTGGCCATCTAATGAGAAGGAAGGACTCACTGGAGAAGAGTCTAATGCTGGGAAAGATTGAGGGCAAAAGAAGAATGGGACGACAGAGAATGAGGTGGCTGGATGGAGTAACTGAAGCAGTAGGCGTGAGCTTAAATGGACTCCAGAGGATGGTAGAGGACAGAAAGACCTGGAGAATGTTGCCCATGGGGTCACTATGGGTCAGACACAACTTCGCAACTAACAACAACAAGAGGTATTTCAAGAGAAGATTACCCCACTCCTCTGCTCGCAACAAAATAACTTATGCCACCAGGCTTGACATTTTGGCTTGGACAACTTAGAACTATGGCACCTATGGTCCTATCTAACCGTAGTACACAAAATTATCTGCTACAACATACTACCTGTCAATGACTACTTCAGCTTCAACCGCAATAATACAAGAGCACAAAATAGATACAAGCTCAAGGTAAACCGCTCCAAACTCGATTGCAGAAAATACGACTTCAGCCATGGAGTGGTCAATGCCTGGAATGTACTTCTTGACTCTGTGGTTACATCCTCACACCCCCATAACTTTAACCTTAAATTGTCTACTGTTGACCTCACCCAATTCCTAAGAGGTCTGTAAGGGGGCGTGCATAAGCACACCAGCATCCCTTCTGTCGCTGTCCTACTGTCCCCATTTATTCGTACCCATTTCCTATGTTCATATCCATGTTTATACTTATTCCTGTTATCTCATATATGTTTGACAAACTAACTAAATAAATAAAAATAAAATAAATAAATCCAGTTGCCTTTTGGAAAAAGCACCTTTGGGATAGTAAGGAGTGAGTTTTGCTAGAATACCTTTATTCTAGCAGCTTGCCATGTCTGTGTTCATGGGAGTTGTCTTGATGGTTCTACTGCTCCAAAGGCAGTTGGTGGGCCGTTTACTGTTAACTTGATTGGCAGTTTCCTGAATAGAGTTTTATATTATTTATTTATTTATTTATATTAAATTTATAGACCGCCCTTCTCCCTGAGGACTCAGGGCAGTGTACAGCTGGAATTAAAAAACACATAATATAAACAATAAGAACAATTAAAAATAGAATAATAAATTTCGGCTCAAATTAAAAATACCAATCCCCATAAAATTTAAAATTTAAAATTTAAAATACTGCTTAAACCAGCCCGGCTTGTTTGAAGAGGTAAGTTTGCAGGGCACGACGGAAGGTACTGAGATCTGGGATTTTCCTTATCTCGGGGGGTAACTGATTCCAGAGGGTAGGTGCCCCCACAGAGAAGGCTCTCCCCCTGGGGGTCGCCAGCCTACATTGTTTGGCTGACGGCACCCCAAGGAGGCCCTCTCTGTGGGAGCGCACGGGTCAATGGGAGGTCGTCTGTGGCAGTAGACGGTCCCATAGATAACTAGGTCCTATGCCATGGAGCACTTTAAAGGTGATAACCAACACCTTGAAACGCACCCGGAAGACCACTGGGAGCCAGTGCAGCTCGCGCAGGAGTGGTGTTACATGGGAGCGCCACGTTGCTCCCATCACTACCCGCGTGGCCGCATTCTGGACCAGTTGGAGCCTCCGGGTGCCCCTCAAGGGGAGCCCCATGTAGAGAGCATTACAGTAATCAAGGCGAGAGGTGACAAGGGCGTGAGTGACTGTGCACAGGGAATCCCGATCAAGAAAGGGCTGCAACTGGCGAATCAGGCAAACCTGACAGAAAGTTCCCCTGGTGACAGCCGTCAGATGGTCCTCTAAGGACAGCTGCCTATCCAGGAGGACTCCCAGATTGTGAGCCCTTTCTGTGGGGGCCAAAGACTCACCCCCAATAGTCAGCGATGGAGTCAACTGACTATATCGGGATGCCGGGAGCCACAGCCACTCAGTCTTGGAGGGGTTGAGCCTGAACCTGTTCCTGCCCATCCAGGTCCGCACAGCCTCCAGGCACTGGGACATCACTTCAAGGGCATCGTTGGGGTGGTCTGGGGTGGAGATGTACAGCTGAGTGTCATCAGCGTACTGATGGTATCTCACCCCAAAACCATGGATGATCTCGCCCAGCGGCTTCACATAAATGTTGAACAGAAGGGGCGAGAGGACCGATCCCTGCGGCACTCCACAGATGAGAGGCCTCAAGGTCAACCTCTGCCCCCCTGACAAAAACGGAGCAGCAGATTGGCTATCAACTGGAGGGAAGTGGGAGCATTCTGATTGGCCCAGCACTGACAGCTCTGCATATATAAGAGCTGCCAGTGCCTCAGAAGCCGCTCTGCTCTCCGAGGTACTCAGCACCGAGTGAGTCTATTGTTAACAGCTGTGTTCAATAAAATGTTATAATTGCCTCGCCTCGCCTCCCTTCTCATACCTTGTTCTCAGAACAGAACAGTTAGCCATCACTGTTCTATCCCCGACATTGATTACCCATTTTGGAAAGTCTTTTCCCAAAGTAAGGCGCATTCACCATGTAGAGACAAGCAAGTCCTCCTACTTCAGGGAGCAGGTCAGTTAACTAATCCTAAAAGGCACAAGCCAGAACAAGCATAAAAGAAACTACCATCTATCTTCTATGTATCAAAATATGTAATGTAGTCTACTTAGATTATCTTGACAAAGCAAACATTATGGACTTCATGGGCTCAGCTAGGTTGAATTTCCACAAAGGAACTTAAAATACAATTTTATACAGTGAAATAAGCCAACATCTCATAAGCAATGTTTCCTTCCTTTATGATTGGATATGCCTTCTCTCTATGGAAGGAGAGTACATAATATAGCCCATTTCTTTCCATCCCCATTAGGTGAGAGTCAGATTGGTGTAGTGGTTAAGGTGTTGGCCTAGAAACCAGGGGACTGTGAGTTATAGTGCTGCTTAGGCATGAAAAATAAGTTGGGTGGTTCTGGACCAGTTGCACTCCTTCAGACAGGGTTGCTCTTGTGGGCAAAAAGGAGGAGGAAGGAGTATGGGTGTGCTTTCTTCCTTGACTTGCATATAAAAATAAAAGGGAAGAATAAAAAGTCTGTTTAAAAAGTTTTTTCTCTTCTAAGCAAATAGTTAAAATTCTGTGTTTAGAACTTATTGGGCTCTAAACTTAGAAACTAAACTTATTGGGAGAGCAAACTTAGAAACTGGCTCTACAAATATAAAGGTTGCTTTGAACTTGCAGATTGCTCCCTCTTGTGTCTTAAATCACTAATGTAGTTCACTTTCACCACCTGACTTTGTCTTTATAACAGTGGTGGGTTTCTACCAGTTTGTCCTGATTCAGGCAAACTGGTAGTGGTGGTGCTGGGAGACTCCGCCCACCTGCCCGGACATCATCATGGATGTTCTGCGCATAAGCAGGAGGGCCGTGCGCAAGCAAAGCAAGTTCACACGCACACATGCTCCCGGTTCCGAACCGGTAGTGAAGGTAAGAGGAATCCACTACTACTTGATAAGGTATAGTGTGGAATTGGGATCGTAGAAACACCCAGGAGAATAGAAGAGTCCAAAGGCAGATGCATGAATAAATGTCTTAAATGTATTTATTCATATAACAAAGCATATTAACTATGTACAAAGGGCTGTCTTAATATTCATTATAGGATAGGGGGCACACAGCATGTGTGACTACCCTGATCAAAGATCATGTCTCATGGAGAACAAACGTAAAAAGAGAGCATGGTGGAAAGGTTAGAGGGGGTTTTATACTCAGTGTAAGCCCCTCTTTTCCACATAGGGGTGGAGGCACTTTCTGCCTCCACTAGTGTCTGTATGACACATGTGCCAATGGCTTGCAAATACTTGACAGTTCCCCTCCTTGCGAGCCAATGGCATGCAAACATACAAATGCAATGCACAACAGATTTTACCCTGTGAGACATAACTTTTTACACAGATCTTTGCGCCTATCCACTGGTAGAGGTTTTGTGAAAATATCAGCTGTTTGATATTTGGTCTGACAACGTGATAAAGATATAAACCCCATCTCTACTAGTTGCCTAACATTTTGATAGCGGATATCAATATGTCTGGACCTTTTTCCCACCACATAGGCTTTGGCAATGCCTATGGCCCCGGTGTTGTCTTCTATAATTTGGATGGGCAAAGTCGGTGGTGTCCAGATGCTAGAGATTAAGGCATGAAACCATATCAGATTGTTCACTGCTTCTGATAGGCATGCATATTCAGCCTCAGCGGTAGAGCATGAAACAAATTTCTGTTGCCCCACATGCCAATGGATGGGTGCCTCATTTAATAGTACCAAGAAGCCCGAAGTACTCCTACCTGTCTTGGTATCTCCGTCCCAGTCCGCATCCACAAAGCATTTTAATTGGGCCTTGTCTCTATTCTCAGGTTCCAAGCGAAGCACGTAATCTGCTGTGGTCTTGAGATACCTTAATAGCTTTTTAATAGCCAACCAGTGGAACTGGGTAGGATGTTCCACTTGTCTGGATAGCAGGTTTACAGCCAGGGCAATATCTGGATGGCTCCAGTTACTTATATATAGAGCTGACCACTGACCTAAATAGAGTATTATTTTGGAACTCTGGGCTATCCTTGTGTGCCAATCCATAATAGTCGGTCTGCATTGGGATAGCCATTGGCTTGCTATCTTCCATTTTACATTTCACCAAAAGTTCCTCTATCTTCTCCTTTTTGGAGAGAGCAAAACCTTTTGGTGTAGTGATGATTTGTACACCTAGGTACTTGTCCACATATCCTAAAGACTTTAGAGTGAACTTTTTTTGTAGGGTCCTGGCAAATATAATACATCCCCCCCTTGTCAGGCCCTATATATAAAAGGTCATCAACATACACTAGTACTTTCTCCAGCCCCCCTTTGATATCCCTTGTGAAGGTACATTTATCAGCTGGAGATGGATAGAAACCCAGTGATTTGAGAGTTTTAGTCAGGCATTTGTGCCACAGTCTGCCTGATTGTTTGCATCCGTACAAACTTTTCTGCAGAAGCCAGGTGTGGCCTTCCTGCTGTAGAAATCCAGGGGCACCTCTGACGTAATTTTTTTGTTTTAGATGTGTGTGTAAATAAGCAGTTTGCACATCAAATTGAAAAATGTGTTCCCCATGTGCTGCTGCGGTGACTAAAGCAGCGCTCACACTTTCCGCTTTCACGGTGGGGGAGTATGTTTCATCAAAGTCCTGCAAGTAGTGCTGTCCGTAGTCTTGTGCTACCAGCTGGGCCATATAGAAGAGTTTGTTGTTGGGCATTGGCTTGACCTTGTAGACCCAATGGATGCCAATTGCTTTCCTCTTTTTGGGGATTTCCATGGGGATGAAGACTTTCAATTTTTTGAAACTGTCCATTTCCTGCTTCATTGCCACCCTCCACCTGCGCTGTTCTTCCTCGGGAAGCTGGAGGACATCTGTGTATGTTTTAGGGGCCATGGTAACACTGTTGACCGAGGCAACACAGCCAATGTCCAACCTTTTGGGTGGCACCCCTTTATTGGAGCGTTTTGACCATCTGGGAAATTGCCACTCACCCTCATCATTGTCATCCAGAGCATCGTGTCAGAATTGGAGCTGCTGGAGGTATCTTTCCAATCAAAATGGGGCGGGCCTCTGTCCCAGGCGCTGCGAAGATATGGTCATTTAGGTGAGGCAGGAGGTGTGAAGTCACCCAGGGATTGCTTGTCTGAATCGTCAGAGTCAGGTAGGGATTCATCACCATCTGGATCTTCGCTGGTCTGTTGTTTGGAGTTTGTTGGTTCATCCTCTTCAGGTGGTGCTGGTTGTTCAGTGTCACTTCAAACAGGTTCATTGGAATGAATTTTTGACCAATTTGACCCCTCCTCAAAGGAAGCTGATCTACAGACAATGGCAAGGTTATTTTTGTCTACAAACCTAGGGGCCTTGCTGCCGGTTGCATAACCTATAAATCTGAGCCTCCTTGATGCCTGGCCCCCCTTTATCTTAAGCCCATCGGAAAAATCTTGCATTTTCTTAATAACCGGGAAGCTGGCATGGCCGAGTCTGCGGTGTAATATATGAGCACAATCCAAATGTAAAGGTTTACTCATGCACACTTTGTCAACCTTATGTATCTTATCAATACAAGCCTTGGTCTGTTCAGTAATGACAGTAGGCACTGGATTAATGGTCACCTTAGACTTCCTCAGGGTTGGCTGAGGAGTTGTTACCTTAATGGGCTCAGCCTTAATGGCTTTGGATGTCCTAGGAGCCGGTTTAAAAGCTTCATTGGTTTTAGGTCCAGCGTCCTTGAGTTTGGACAACCTGGGGGCTGGCACGGAAGCTTTCTGTTCTATCTGGGCATTAGCTCCCTGAGCCCTCTTGTTAGGTTTCATGTGCCTTTTGACCTTTGCTTTTGGGGAAAAATAAGGCAAATTGTTGATTTTTACAATATCGCCAACAATATTCCCACTTTCGAAAACATAACCTCCATCCTTCTCAAATAACAATTTTACATTTTTATCCTCAGTCAATTTTAAAATACTTAAAAGGTTGTTCTTGACTGAGGGAACATACAGTGCCCCTGTGACATCTCCTATACCAGGCATATTGATCACGCCTTCCCCAGTTACCTCTGCCTTGTTCCCAGTGGCAACTTTTACTGAGGACTTGAGTGGGTGTAAAACCTTAAATCATTGCTTCTTGTTGGTTATATGCATTGATGCACCTGAATCAAGAAGCCACAGCCCCTCAGCATCCTTTACCTGGGAGGTGTGATTGTCACTAGTGACACTACAGAATTGGTATCCTTTATGATCACCTCCCCCTCTTCCACAGCCTCTTTTATTTTTATTGTGCTTAGGTCCAGCTGTGTTGGCCCTAGAGCGAGGGCACTCCCTTTTAAAGTGACCTTGTATGCCACAGTCAAAGCAGGTGGGAAGGGTATTAATCCTTTCACTGCTGTCCTGGCGCCTCCTCTGAGGCCTAGGCCTGTGGTATGTCTCCTTCATTTCTTGTTGTTCCTCATCTCTGTGCCTTAAATCTTCCTCAATAAAGCAGCCAGAAAAGTATTCTATATTTCTTTGTTCTCTAGAAACCCCTTCTAGAGAAATAATAAAGGGACTCCAGGATTTGTCTAGGGAGTTCAACATCACACTAATTAAAGTGGATTCAGAAACAGGCTCCCCACTCTGTATAAGCTCATCCCTCATGGCTTTAAGCGTTGCCAAATGTTCCCCCATTTTGACACCAGGGTTGAGTTTATAATTGTGGAAAATTCTTGACAATCTGCTGGTTGTCACTATGGAACAAATTATATAGGGCAGTCCAAACTTCCTGAGCTGTGAGGCCGTCTGAAAGACTGGCATACAGAGCTGTGTCTATAGAACTTAAGAGGGTTGTGTAAGCTCTTTTATGCAGAAACTCGATTCCAGGGCTCCAAGGTAAAGGGGGTGGTCTTTTGATCATGTCCAGAGTATTTTCTCTTAAGAGAATTATCTGAATCTCTTTATTTTTTTTATTTTTATTTTTTTTATATTTATATGCCGCCCTTCTCCGGAGACTCAGGGCGGCTTACAATGTGTTAAGCATTTTTTAAAATTCTGACCACTTAAATGTAATTTTTCAAAATTATTTGGCAAAGTTACAAAATTATTGCCATTAAACTGCATTGGGAGTTGTTCAAATGGCTGAAAAAAGCCTGTTGTGAATGGCATTGGGATCCCTAAGCCTGGGATCGATTGCTTAGGTCTGGCTCCTTCTTGTAGTCTTTCTGTAGTTTGAAGCAACTGGGCATGTGCAGGAAATGGAGCACGCTCCAAAGCCTTTTCTTGTTGGAGCTCCGATCTCCCTCTCTGAGCTCTGAAGTCAGGTCTGGCTGAAGCTTTAGCATAGACCCAAAAATCAGCTGTGTGGCGGGGAAACCTTGGAGGAGTGGGAAGAAGGCCTGGAGAACATTCTGGAGACTGGAGGCCCATCAGATGAGGTCTATGGGCTGGATAGGCCTGAAAATGTCTCTGGATCTCTTCTTCTCCATAAGAGGAGCAGGATTGCAGCTCTGGATCATCCCAGCAGAACCGGAAAGGTGAGGAGGCCTCAGCCTAGGCCTTCGTGAAGTATTCAGTGAATGGTGAGCGCCTCTGCAGTGGGGGGTGGAAGGCTGCAGGTCCATCTGGGTTCCTCCGGGGGCGGGAGGTTGGATTTGGGACCCTTCTTAAGTGGGCAGCTGGGTCTTGGACCTCGGGGCAGCCAGTGGGTGGTTACTCCATAATTTCCAGGGCAGCGACCAGGGCCTCTATGGCCTCTTTGATGTTTGGCTTGGCAGGAGCGGCCTGGCAAGGGGCTTGTAGGTTCGGACTGGTCCTCTGGGCCACTGGAATGCTGAACTGACTGGCTGGCATTGTAGGCCTGGACTGTGGAGCTGGGGTTGGCCTGGCTTGTGGTTCTGGCAAAGTGCCCAGGGGTGTCGCCATCTTAGGTGGGGGGGAAGTCTCTCTGGCGGCAGGCGCCATGCATGTAGATCAGGCAGGCATCTCTGGTGCTGCCTTCTCAGGCCACTTTCTGGCTGCTGCCCTTGTCTTCAGGAGGGAGGCAAGCGCTGCTCAGCATGCCTCTTCTGACATCTCAGCTACTTGCCTCTCCAGGCTTTCATCTTGTCCTTCTGCCCCCTGTCATCAGTGCTGAAGAAACCTTCGCCAACATTGCCTGGCTCGGCCCCTGGGATCTTTTGCTGCATCTGGGTGGCCTCTGGCTGCCAGGGTGTAGCTGTTTTCCATCGTTGATTCAGACTGGGGCTGCTGTGAATGTTAGATGTCCGAGAATCTGACCCAATAATAGACATGAGACTGGAAACATTAATCAAATGAACCTTTTATTGGTTAACACATGTGTTCTCTTCACAGGTAACATCTGGCTGAGTACATGTACCAGCGTGGGACAACCTTTTATACCCAGTGGGCGGAGTTACAGGTAAGGTGTGGTTAGGGGGGTAGCTGGGTGATATGTATGTCTTGGTTAACCCCTGCTTCTCCAGGGCCTGGCATAGCTCTGGGACAGGTAAGGCATTTATCTCTAACAAATCCCCCTCTAAATGCCTAGCTTGTAGTCGAGTATCTGGTTCTTTACAATAGGTTGGTTTCCTCACACACAACTTAGATACCAAGTAAGCGTGTTGTTTACCTACTAATGGTTTTGTTAATATATCTGCGGTTTGTTCTTCGGTATCACAGTGTACTGCTTTAACGAAGCCTGTCTTCGATAATTGTCTTACATGTTTGTATTTTATATCTATGTGCCAAGATCTTTGGCCCACAGCGTCAGCTCCAGATATCTCAGTGGCAGCCTTGTTATCTTCATGGATAATAATGGGGTACTCTGGTTCAGCCCAAATATTGGTGATGAGGTCATCGAACCAGGTCAAGTTGTTGACAGCTTTTGATAGGCACACGTACTTGGCCTCAGTGGTGGATGTGGCTACCAGTTTTTGCTTACCGGTGTACCAGTGTACTGGGCTGTTGTTTAAGAAAAACACGTATCCAGAGGTGCTTTTTCTACTCTTTACATCACCTGCCCAGTCAGCATCGGCAAAGCATGTGAGTGTGGGTTTACAGGATACATTAGGTTCTAGGAATAGACAATCATCAACACTATGCTTCAGATACCTGAGGACCCTCTTAACCGCTTCCCAGTGGAATAAAGTAGGCTTACCTACATGCCTAGATAATAGGTTGACCGGGAGTGTGATATCGGGTCTGGTCCAGTTAGAAATATACAGTAGGGACCCAATGGTAGACCTGTAGAGTGTATTATCTTTAAAATCAGGCGATGCCTCATGCATGTTCTTTAAGAAGTCCACCTGCATGGGAGAGTCTGATGGTTTGGCATCGGCCATGTTGCATTTGTGCAAGAGTTCAACGATCTTCTCCTTTTGGGATAGTTGGAACCCCCCGGGAGTTTGGCTGACCTGCACGCCTAGGTATTTGTTCACTTTTCCTAGTGACTTTAAAGAAAAGAATTCTCCTAATTTGCTGGCAAAACCTTCACACTTGTTTTTGTGTTTACCAATATACAGAATGTCGTCTACATAAACAAGTATGTATTCGAGGGAGTCACCCCCCTTTTTGGTGAAGAAGCAGTTATCTGCTTCTGTTGCCTTGAAACCCATAGATTCGAGTGCCTCGACTAAGCACTCATACCAACGTTTGCCGGACTGTTTCAGTCCATACAAACTTTTGTTTAGTAACCAGGTTTCACCTTTGTTCGTGCCCCTGCTGGGCGGTGCTCTTACATATATCTCCTTGTCTAATTTTGCATGCAAATATGCAGTCTGCACATCGAACTGGTAAACATCTAGCCCCAGGATGGACGCTATCACTAATGCGCTTTTAACACTTTCTGGTCTTACGGTTGGTGAGTAAGTGTCAGTATAGTCCTCTGGGTATCTCTGTGCGAACCCCTGTGCCACTAAGCGTGCCTTATACAAGGTTTGTCCGTTTTCCAAGGTTTTTATTTTGAATATCCATCTAGTGCCTATGGCCTTTTTGTCCTCAGGGACTTTCTTTTCGGTGAATACATTTAATCCCTTCAGACTGTCCATTTCTTGGGCCATGGCCGACTCCCACCTCAACCTTTCTTCTTGTGGAAGTCTGAGGACATCTTCGTATGTGTTGGGGGTGATTGTGCCTGTGTTTACGTGCATTACATAGTCTTCAAATCGTTTGGGTAATTGGTTTCTACTCTGTCTAACTGGTCTGCCTGTTGTATGTTCACTATCGTGTAGGTACTTTGCTTCCTTTTGCGTGAGTGACTCTATCTTCGCCTCGGGGAGCTCTCCCTTCCATTCCCTGATTCTAACCGTCTTGTGAGTGGGTCTGTCCCTTTCTTCTACTTTGCTTTCATCCTTGCCTTGCTCATCAATTTCCTGAGTCTCGGCCGGTACTATTTGTTTGGGGCATATTTCGTTTAAATGTATCTTGGACCAGTTAGACTGCTTGTGAAATACTGCTGTCCTAGAGATTACAAACTGGTTGTTGCTATCAATGAACCTGAACCCTTTTGTGCCGCTTTCATAACCCATGAACCTCAACCTTTTTGATACCTTATCACCCTTGCGGCGTAGCTGTTTAGGGATGAGAACGTCAGCGGTGACCCCGAAAACGTGTAGATGGGCTATCTGTGGTTTCCTGTGATACATCAACTCGTAGGGAGTTTTGTCAACTACACTTGACCAGAGTCTGTTGAGGGTGTAGTTGGCGTATATCAACACTTCTGACCAGAAATGCTGTCCTAACCCTGCGTCCTCTAGAGCGCACCTGACCATAGTTTGCAGTGTCGAGTTACGTCTTTCAGAAATACCATTTTGAAAGGGTGAAAAAGGGTTAGATTTAAAGTGTAAGATACCCTTGGATCTGAGCCAAGTGGAGAACTCTCTGGAAAGAAATTCTGACCCTCTGTCAGTCATGATTTGTTTGATATGTGTGTTGTGTTGGGTCTCCACCTTTTTGTGAAATTCCTTAAATTTTTGAAAAACCTCACTTTTGTGCCTTAGTGTATATACAAATCCGTAGCGATTGTAGTCATCTACGATGGTGAGGAAAAAACGTTTTTTGTATTTTATGGAAGGCCTTAGGGGCCCAACCAGATCCATGTGTACCAATTTGAATATGTGATCAGTGGTGCGTGAAGATGTTTTTGGTTTGGGCTTAGCCTTGAGTTTTGAGCACTTGCATACTGAGCACTCCAAATAGTTCTCACAGTCCTTTATTTTCAGTCCTTCAACACAATCGGGCATTTTCTGTATGACTGAGAAACTAGCGTGACCCAGTCTGCGGTGCAATAGGTGAGCGCAGTTATCATGTATGAGTTTTCCAATCACTGTCTTACTCTGTGTGTGGCTGTCACGTGTTTGTGCGTGTTCTTTCCTAGTCATTTCCTTCCCTCCTTTTGGGTTGCCTTCCTTGTCCTCCCTTACCTCGTTGTCGCTGACTATGTTTGTATCTGCGCTAGATTTGGAGGTATGTTCCTTCTCGATCTGTAGGTAAGGTAAGCCTCCTTTAACAATGACATCTCCTAGGTTGTGGTTGCCTCTATTTATGTAAGCCTTGTCTTCTGTGATGGTAAGTTTGGCTTTGGTCTGTTTGCATAGCTTTAAGGCTGCAAGGATATTGTGGGGTATCTCGGGTACTAGTAGTACCCCCTCTATCTCTCCTATCCCCAGTAGTTTCACGTTCCCCTTACCGGTTACCTTCACTTCACTTTGATTGGCTAGTTTAATCAGAAAGTTCTCTTCTGAAAAGGATGATAGTAGTTGCCTATTACTAGTAATGTGGTTGGTAGCCCCGGAGTCAATGAGCCAGCTATCATTCTCTCTATTGTCGCGTTGTTGTTCGCCTACCCCATATAGGGATCCTGTTCTGCTGTCCCTGGAAGAGTCTCTACTCCCTCTTCTGTCTCTGGGGTTGGGTGAGTCCCTGCGCCTGTACCTGTCTTCAAAATTGTGTCTTTCTGTGTGTCTGGATCTGTATTCTTGTCTATTTCTATCCCTGTTCCTCCTGGGGCACTCTCATTTAAAATGTTCCCTGGAACCAGAGATGTAACACTCAGAGGTACTTGGGGGTCTGTCCTGAAATGCTACCTTCCTCATGGGTCGTTGTTCCCTGTGTGTGTCGTTCTTACCTTTCCTAAGGTTGTCTTCGGCAATAAGTAGGTTGGACAACTTCTCTACTGACAGGTGCCTTAGGCTAATGGTGTCCAGGTGCATGACAAAATTGTCCCATGAGGAGTCTAAAGAATTGAGGATTATGCTCCTCATGGTTTGATCTGAGGTGATTTCCCCTCTCAATTGGAATTCAGATCTGGTGGCGTTTAGAGCTATGAGGTGTTCACTCATGGGCATCCCAGGTTTGATTTTTGCTGATAAGAAGTTTTTTGATAATTTTGTGGTAGTGGCTACACTATCACTGTGGAACAGCCGAAACATGTCTTGCACAATCTCTGATACAGTGGAGTACTGTTGGATGCTATAATATAAGGTTGGATCAATGCTAGATATGGTTAGATAAAATGCCCTATGATGTTTGCAGTCTATGTCAAAGTCCCAGGGTTTCCTGGGTGGATCATCAATAAAAAACAAAATATTCTCTTTCATAAATGCAACCTGTAGCTGCATGCACCACTCATTTAAATTCCCCCCACCCATCTTCAGTCTGGGAAAGTCTGTGGGTAAATTCCCTGAATAGTGTGCTGGATTACTTACAGCAATCTGCTGTCCATGGTCCTGTATGTGCAAGAACTCGCAGTACGGCTTGGGGATTTTAAAAAAATTTTTCTGAGCGTTTTTTTTCCTGTTTTCCCCTAGGCGGTACTGCGCATGCGCGAGAGTCATTCCGGCTTCGTCTTCGTCGTGGAAGGACCTGTCTCTCGCGGCTCCTGGGTAGAGGCCTTCTCCTGGTGATTGGTCCCTGTAGTCGGCCCGGGAAGTCCAGCGATGGTCAAGGGATGCCAGGTTCGTTGTGTAATCGTCGGTCTGGAGCCTCAGCGTACCTCGGCGAGTCATTGGTGTAGGTGAATGCCCCCTCCGGTCCTCGCGTTCCGGCGTTGGCGGCCTGCGCGATCGTGTGGGTTGGTCTCTTGGGGTGCGGTGTGGCGTCGGTGTGGTGGCAGCGATGTCCGCGTTCCCCGTGTGGGTGGCTCGGTGTCCCCTCTCCCTGCCTTCGGTCTCCGTTCGTACCGGGCGCTTCCTTCGGGTGATCATCAGGTCGGGCCCGAGGGTGGCAACAATTAGACTCATGGCTTTGTTGAGTTGCCAGCTGGTTGGGGGGACTTGGGTGTCTGGATCGGACCCTTCCCCCCAGCTGTCCTCATCCTCCTCGCTCTCTAGGCCCCCATAATTTTCCCGCGCCGGCCATTTTAAATTCGGGCCTCTGATTGGTGGATGATCGGCCATCTTGGCTGGTTGCCGGTCCAAAGATGGCCGTCGGTTTGAATTTTTGGCGGGGTTTGTGGCGCCTGGGCCTGCCAGTGGTGTGATCAGGGAGGGATCGCTCACCTCAATTTCGTCCCCTGATCCCTGGCTTGAGTTCGAGTCCCTCTCCGCTGCCTCGTGGCCGTTTAGGATCTTCTGGAGGTTCGCGGCGAGGTCTTCTTCATTGTTTTTTGTTCTTAGCAGTTTCGCTATTTTTTTGTGCAGGCTGCTTTCTCTCTGGAGGTCTATTTCTTCATATAGATTCTCCTCCATATCTGCTGTGATCGCTGATCCAGCATTTTTTGTTGGGTTCTCTTGGTTTTCTTCGGAGCAGCCGTCGGTCCTCGTTGTCTGGTTCTCCATCGTTCTTAAACTTTGTGTCCAGTTGCTTATTTCCTCTTCTCTCGGTCAGTGTTCTGTCTCTTCGGTATGTCTTTGGGTTATTGGGTCATGGAACCATCCTCTGCTACCATATTTGTTAGATGTCCGAGGATCTGACCCAATAATAGACATGAGACTGGAAACATTAATCAAATGAACCTTTTATTGGTTAACACATGTGTTCTCTTCACAGGTAACATCAGGCTGAGTACATGTACCAGCGTGGGACAACCTTTTATACCCAGTGGGCAGAGTTACAGGTAAGGTGTGGTTAGGGGGGTAGTTGGGTGATATGTATGTCTTGGTTAACCCCTGCTTCTCCAGGGCCTGGCATAGCTCTGGGACAGGTAAGGCATTTATCTCTAACAGTGAAGTTCTCCTCCATTGAAGGCCTCTGGTCACAACAGGAGAGCTTCTCTCACAGGTTATTTTGGAGGGCATCTTGCCTTTTCAACAGCTCCTGGAGTAGAGTTCTGCTACCATTCCCTCTGCTACCATTCTTTGGAATTGGGGTCATAGAAACACCAAGGAGCATAGAAGAGTCCAAAGGCAGATGCATGAATAAATGTCTTAAATGTATTTATTCATATAACAAAGCATATTAACTATGTACAAAGGGCTGTCTTAATATTCATTATAGGATAGGGGGCACACAGCATGTGTGATTACCCTGATCAAAGATCATGTCTCATGGAGAACAAACGTAAAAAGAAAGCATGGTGGAAAGGTTAGAGGGGGTTTTATACTCAGTGTAAGCCCCTCCTTTCCACATAGGGTGGAGGCACTTTCTGCCTCCACTAGTGTCTGTATGACACATGTGCCAATGGCTTGCAAATACTTGACATATAGTGACGAACATAACACAACCATGATATCACACATAGAGTGTAATCATTAGCAGAGCTTGAAAACTAGTAATATACTAATACAATAACTACATTCATATAGCATGCTGAACCACAGTATGTATGTTAGTTTCAATTTAGGCTGTGTCTGCAACCTAGCCTTCGTGGCTTCTAAAATGTGATTTTATAAACATGTACTACGTCTATCCAGAGAATACTAGCCTTGTCAACAATGCCTAATTAAGCAGATCATAGTTACATGCATACTGGGGACAATAAAAAAACAGCCTAGCCATCAGTCAGTCTTGTCTTTCCTGGACCCTTTCAATTATCAGTATTAGCATACAGTACTAGTTTAATCAATGGATCTTGGCAATATCCAAGTGATTTCCTACAAGCATAAAAAGCAGAGTTTCTCAAACATGGCAACTTTAAGATGACTGGGGAATTCTAGAAGTTGAACTGCAAACTTCTTAATGTTGCCAAGTCTGAAAAACACCAGTTTAACAAAAGGAATTGCATCTTGAATGTTAAAGTGGGGAAATATTCATACATAGAGGAAGCATCTGGCACACTCTACAATCTATAATCACTCTACTCTATAATCTTTTACTTTTATAGTTATATTATTAAAAATATTCAAATTATAACAATTGTTATAGGTATTTAACCAATATCCCAGTTATTATAACCATCAATTTCCTCAAAAAGTATCTTTTAACATCTTAATAAAAAAATTGGTTCATTATATCCATTGCTATATTTCTTTTAATGTAATCTATTTTCCATATATTTTAGCTTCAATCCCTATTTCATTTCTAAATATCTGTAACATAATTCTTCTCATATTTATTTATCTCAATATAGTCATTTTTATAAATCCAGGTCCTGGACTTCTTTAAATTTCTTAATATTTTCCAACCTTTTATTCTTTTATCATTCAGTATTAATCTCCATATAATCATCATTATATCATTATTAATCTCAGTATAATCATCATTGTGTTATTGCTAATCACAATATAATCTTTAGAGACCTCCTTTTTATTATTAATATTCACATGTCAATTATTTGTTCATTTTTAATCACAATATCTTTAACTTCTTTATCTTCCACTTCTATGTCTTATTTCTCCATCTTCATTTTCTTGTCCACACATGTATACTCCATTTCGATTTTTATATCCTCAAATTTTGTCCTCTGTGTAATATTATAGTTATTTCTGTTATTTTCAGACTCCAAATCAAATAGTTGCTCCAATTATAAAAGTTCCATTGTATTTCCTTCTATTTCTTTTTTTATTCCTCCAAAAGTCAAGTCTTTTGTAGACAAGAAAATCTTCCTCCACAAGTTCTCACGTTTATTATCTGGTGAAGTTCACAATTTTCCAAAACAAAGAACTAAGTTGCAATGTTCCTTTTTACTCCAGATGGTGTCTCCCCGCAATGCACAATTTCCAGTTTCTTAATAAGTATCCATTTTGTTTCCATTACATCACAATCTTACTTGACTTCTCTTTGTTCTGTTCTGTTCTTTCTTCTGTTTTGTTCTGTTTCTTTCTTCTCTCCAGCTCTAAACTTAGCCCAGTTGTCGCAGCTTCGTGGCAGCCGCCATGGCTACCGCCCCCCGCCGCCGACTCACAGAGAGTTCCCTCTGACCGACAAGGAACTTGCCTGGCCTCTTGGTCATCTGAGGTGACTCTCTTTCTTCCACATCCCTGCAGGACGGTTCTGGTCTGAAGACCCATCGGCAGCGATTTGGCAGCTGGGGATTTTGCAGCACTCATCAGAGCCCACTATTTCCCCGACTATCTCGCCGTGACGCCAAACCGGACGTCGATTTTATATATCTTGACAGCAGCAAGACTATTATACTCACAAAAATGGAAGGACACTTTGATACCCACTATGGATGAATGGCTACAGAAGCTGATGGAGTTGGCAGAAATGGCTAAATTGACCATTTTGATTAAAGAAAAGAATATAAGTACTTTTCTTTCCACATATACTGCTTCTAAATTTTGGGCTTCAAGTTGAAAAAAATGAAACTTTGATTTTGGGTTTTATATATTTTTATAGAAATGGTTAGTTTATATTATTATAGAAAAACAAAAAATTGTGGTTTGATGTTAATGCTTTTTTTTTTACTGCAACAGGGAAACTTGGAAATCAATGTTTCTTTTCTTTTCCCCAGTTTCTCCTCACTTTTCTCTCCCCCTTCTCTCCCCGCAACTGTGTCTTCGTATTTACTTTTCTATTTAGCATTTTATCTTATAATCCAATAAAAATATTAAACTGTGAAAAGAAATGCCTTATGCAAGATCCATTAAAGCAATGTCTTTCATATTTGCAATTGTTCAACATTTCACAACAGAAATAACAGTCCTACCAGTCCTATAAATATAGACTGTGATCCATTCCAGATCTAATACCAGTTTCCAAACAGCCTCGAGATGAAGATCTATTACCTTTTATTAGCAATCGCCCTTCGTGTCTACCTACCTTTGCCAGGTAAGATATGCATAACAGCAAGAAATGTGATTATTTTACCTTTCTAAGAAACTAAAGCAGTCACGATTCTTCTGTATAACTAAGTACCTGCATAAAAGTACAGAAAAGATACCTATCAGTTCCTTAAAGAATAGGCTTTGGGAATTTGTTGCTCAGATGTCACCCATAAATTTAGCAACATTTCTCAGTCCTTACTTTTTCTGAAAAAGAAACAATAGTTCAATGCAGTGTGTTACTGTTTTCATTTTCAGTTGTGAAACTAAGAAAAGGAGGCAGAAATGAGGAGTTTGGGGCGGACATTACAAGCAAATAAACTTTTATAAAGGACTAGCAAAGCTTTATTTCCAGTCCTTTCTTCATGTACCAACAAAGGAGAATATTTGTAGTTCAGGGCTGATGTCAGGTTCCGATGTCATCTCAAATAAATTTCACTCCCAAGCAATTAGTCTTTGCTGAAATATCTCATTTATTGAGAACGACAGATCTGGTCCCAAATTCGTTGTACCCAATACTAACCCTCTGACCCCAAAACCTTCCCCTTCCATTCCCCCAAACCTCAATTTCTTATTGGCCATCTTCCAGCTCAATCTTCTCAGCTCCTGCCTCCAACTCCAGGAATTCCCCACTCCCATCCCATCTCCAAGCAACATTATCTACAAAAAGAATAAGTAGGTAAAAGTTCAAGCCTCATCTCCTCCTCTTTATGGCAGCCTTGTAAGGCTGACATCTGAAATGATACTCCCCTTCTCTTTCTTCATGTTTATTTATATACAGTATTAGTACATAAACAAACATACTTGCCCAGCTTGTGCGCTGCTGCACATGCACATTAAATCACTTGGTTTTCATATTGTCCTATCTGATTAACCCAATAGGAGTTAAATAAATCAATTTTTATTCTGGATATCAGCTGGTTTCCCTGGTTCTCCCAATGCAGTAATACAGTGGCTTCTAACCTTTTGGACACCAGGAACTGGTTCCAGGGAGAGAGATTTTTCTGTGGACCAGAGGGGGCATGGTTTTTTTGTGTGTTGCCTATATCCTGCAAATGGGGCTTTGCTTGTTTCCACAGACTAGTTTCTCGCATGCGACAGACCGGTGCCAGTCCGGGGATTGGGGATTCCTGCAGTAATAGGCAGATACACATAAGAGTCAATTGAAGATTGCCCCAGCTATCAGTGTTGACTGTATTGTGTATTTTTTGTGATGCCATAGATTTTCAGCTTATGCATGTAAAGGTAGAGGTAAAGGTTCCCCTCGCACATATGTGCTAGTTGTTCCCAATTCAGGGGGCGGTGCTCATCTCCATTTCAAAGCCGAAGAGTGAGTGCTATCTGAAGACGTCTCCATAGTTATGTGGCCGGCATGACTAAATGCCAAAGGCGCACGGAACGCTGTTACCTTCCCACCAAAGGTCGTCCCTATTTTTCTATTTGCATTTGTTACGTGCTTTCGAACTGCTAGGTTGGCAGAAGCTGGGACAAGTAACGGGAGCTCACCCCGTTATGCGGCACTAGGGATTTGAACTGCTGAACTGCTGACCTTTCGATCGACAAGCTCTGTATTAGCCACTGAGCCACCGTATTCCTTAAATGTGTTGAATGCATGTAGATACATTTAAAATGGCATAGACAGCAGGCAGATCAAGAAGGAAAGGTGAATTCCTTCCTGATCCGAAAGGGGGAAAATTACCAATATAGGGAGGAGACATCCAGATATTCTTTTCAGCTGTGCCCATTTTTTATATATATCAGGTGCCATGCAAGGGTTTAGAGAATGCAGGAATAAAGGTGGATTTTGCTGCCTTTTTTGCTGCCCTTCATGCACTGATCAAGTTGGAGTTTGTATAAGTCCATTTTTATGCTGTAAAAGATGAGTCTAAATTTCATGCATGAAAAAAAATCTCTGAATTTTTGAATGGATGGAGACTGGGACCCTGTTATTTGCACTTGGAGAAGTTTTCATTGCTAACTGGGAGCCATATTTTTCAGTGCAAACAAGGGGTGGTAGATAAATACAAGCTGTAGATGTCAGAGAAGAGAATGTTTAGTCTTCCCATGCAATTTCAACAGAGTCCTATTAGAATCAAGCTAAGATGCTTGTTCTGTATTTCAGTTTTTTTATTTACATAATTTCTAACTTTGGGAATAGCAATTCACCAACCCTTGTTCTTCATATGAATAATAACACAATGGTAGTACTACTGTAACAAACAAGGCTTTCTAAAGAAAATATATGTCATACTGTATTTCCTACAGGATCAGCCAAACTGAAACATCTTAATCTGATAATACACCTGTCAGGTAGGTTGACTGAATAGAAATGAGCATCCCAAGGTCCACCATTTAAGCTCACATTCACTAGGATTTCACTATCAAAATCTTATTCTTGAAGAATGTATTTTATTCTCCTTTTGTACACTGAGAGCATATACACCAAAGACAAATTCCTTGTGTGTCCAATCACACTTGGCCAATAAAGAATTCTATTCTATTCTATTAATTTTCTATCATTACAGTGTAATTCTTTAACATTTTGCAAACAATTAATGCAATCAAGATCCGAATTTCGAATATATTATACAATTGTAACATGTTAACTTCATCATCTTTTTGTAGGAGATGATGCAGTTACTGCTGCTTCTTCCAGGATTGAGAAATTGAACCAAAGAATACTGTCATTTCTTGCTTCTTGTAATTCTGACTCCCTTAATGCTCATCCAAACTGCTCTTCATCAAGCTTCAAAGCACCTTTTCTGCCAAAGTCAAATTTAACAGAGATGTTGAAAAATCTTAACTTTTGCTGCTTTTGAATACAAGCAAACTTGCAGTGAACGTGTGTGCTGGTTTATATTTATTTAAATGGCTTTCAAAAGTGTGTTTGAGGGTTTGGGTTGTGTGGGACGGGAAAGGATTAGATTAATAAAGATAGCAATACTTGAGGGACTATCTGGCTGTCATTGTATCTGCCCTATCAGTTAAGTACAATACAACATCAAAAATGATAAGAAACAACAAAATATTATTAGAAAATTAATGTTATCCATTACCTAAAAGGAAGAACATTTCCATTCTCCAATTCTACCCTTAATGCTGCAGCAATTTTGGAAGAGAGCTTTCAGTCTTCTCTTTCACAAAAGATGTTCTCCTTCATGTCCATTTTTTTTTCTTTCCACACAAATCTATTCTCACTCATTTTCCCACCACTAAATCGATGCATTATCCATACATCCTTAAGTCTGAAAAAAAGTGGCCTGAAATTGGCTGTTTCCATTTCCCATTTTTAGTTATCCTTTATTGCCCTTTCTCCCAGTCTCAGCACCCATGTGACTAAAACTGCCAATGAAAAACAGGGGGCATACAGGGTAGTAGAAGAAATGTTATTTATTTAAGAATTTTTTTTGTGGCTGCCCAACTCATTCTCAGTGACTTCTTGTGGTTTAAAAGGATAAAAGACCAATACAGAAGTAATAGAAAGCAATAATCTCATACTCTCACACCCTGTGACAACCAACAAATAAGCTATTTGATAGGCTCCATCCCACTCTGGGTTCTTCAGGCCTATTGGTAAAATCAGTCTTCAGTACCTTGAGAAGGTGGGTCAAAGTGGGGGTCAATCTTATATCCATGGGAATGATGTTCCACAGGAAGAGAGCCACTTTAGAGAACACCCTTTTTCTTAGTCCAACTAGATGGACCCCCTTAAGAGAGGAGACTCATAAATTGGGTCCCTGCCTTCCTGATTTAGTGGTTCTAGTAGATGTGACTGTGAAAGACACTTCAAATAATAACAGTATTTCAAATATGTCCTGAATCAGATGATCAAACACCCTGGCTAGGGCATCCTGGGATCTTACCTGCACCATTCTCCTGACCCCAATGACCAGGCATTTTGTTCAATAGATGCAAGAGGAAATCAGTCTGGAAGCTATTGTTTTGGATAATTAGGATCTTATCAGGGAGGGATATATTGACTTGGAGTTCCCAAGAGCCCTGAAGAGCTAGCCTATCCAACAATGAGAACAATGCTCCACAGTCTGCAGATCACTGCAGATAGGGACTGCAGCCACGAAATTAAAAGTCGCTTGCTCCTGCGGAGGAAAACTATGGCAAATCCAGACAGCATACTAAAAAGCAGAGACATCACCCTGCCAACAAAAGTGCATATAGTCAAGGCTATGGTTTTCCCATTTGCAATGTATGGCTGTGAATGTTGGATCATAAGAAGGGCTGAGCACCAAAGAATTGAGGTCTTTGAACTATGGTGTTAGGGGAAGACTCCCGCGAGTCCCTTGAACTGCAAGGTAATCAAACCGGTCAGTCCTAAAGAAGATCAACCCTGACTGATCTTTAGAAGGCAAGATCCTGAAGATGAAACTCAAATATTTTGGCCATAATGAGAAGGAAGGATTCACTGGCGAAGAGCCTAATGCTGGGAAAGATTGAGGGCAAAAGAAGAAAGGGACGACTGAGAATGGGGTGGCTGGATGGAATCACTGAAGCAGTAGGCGTGAGCTTAAATGGACTCCAGAGGATGATAAAGGACAGGAAGGTTTGGAGAACATTGCCCATGGGGTTGCAATGGGTTGGACACGACTTCACAACTAACAAGAAGAAGAAGAAGAGGTATTTCACAAGAAGAGTACTCCATTCTGTTCACAATTTAGTGGTTCTAGTAATTGTGACTGTGAAAGACACTTCAAATAATATCTGTAATTCAAATATGTCCTGAATCAGATGACCAAACACTCTGGCCAAGGCATCCTGGGATCTTAACTGCACCATTCTCCTGACTCCAATGACCAGATGTTTTGTTCAATAGATGCAAGAGGAAATCAGCCTGGAAGCTATTGTTTTGTATAATTAGGATCTTTTCAGGAAGGGATATACTGACAGAAATATCAGAACCTTAATAGCAATAACTAGCACTTAGATTTGTATATCACACCATGGTGCTTTACAGCACTCTCTGAGCAATTTACAACATCAGCATGTTGTCCCCAACAATCTGGGTTCTCATTTAACCAACCCCAGAAGGATGGAAGGATGGGTCAACCTTTACTGGTCAGGATCAAACTCCTGGCAGAGTTAGTTAAATCAATTAATTGATTTATTTATACGTGGCATCAAGTCATTTTTGACACCTAGAAACCACATAGATAATTTTATCTCTAACCTGGTCTTTCAGGTCTCCCAAGCAAGAGGCCGCTGAAGTCTATTAAAGCTGGCCCTGATTCTTCCTCAGTTTAGAAATCAAAAGAGAAAATTCAGAAACAGACCCCCAAATGCATACCTGCTCATTTTGGAGAAGCCAAGTGATAGTTTAAAAGACCACCATCTCTGCAGAGAGAGCATTCAATTGAGGTAAGACTTAAAATGGACAGGTAGAAAATAGAGGAAGGATAATTCCACCAAGGAAGTGGATCCACAAATAGATAATATCTGCCCTGAGTCTCCGGAGAAAGGCAGCATATAAATTGAACTAATTAAATTAAATTAAATCTCCAGAAAGTGTGTAGGAAGCACAAAAA
>WNWU01012785.1:0-12890 GCA_012654045.1 Ptyas mucosa
AAAAGAGGAGCGAAAGGGGAGGGGAGTTTGCAGGAGACAATTAGTTCACGTAATTGGTTCGTGACTCTCCGTGACTCCTTGCCAAGTTTTTGAAGATATCGGCCTGGCAGCTTTCCAAGCCAGATAAGGTCTGTGACTGTAAATTCACCCTTGAAAGACTTTGCTGGATGTGAATGAGAGGAATTCACAGTAACTTAATAAAAATGGGTTTTTGTCGGGACAAGGAGTCTGCTTCGTGGTTTGGGGAAGCCTAGGTCAGAACAGTAGGGCTTAATACTCACCAATAGATTTCTGGTCAAGATAGGATACAAATCTGCTTACAAATCAAAGAATTTGAATTCAAATATATGCCTTTTGGAAGATGGGTTTTAATCAGGCTAATATTTGGTCTGGTGATAAAAGCATCAAACTAGAAACCCGGGAGTTCTAGACCCATAAAAGCCAATAGGGTGACTTTGGGCCAGTCCCCCTCTTTCATTCAACCCACCTCACAGGATTGTTGTTGTGGAGAAAATAGGTGGAAGGAAGGAGTATTAGATATGTTTGCCACCTTGAGTTGTTTCCAAACGGAGCAGAAATTAACTTCTTTCCGATAGGGAATTTTCTTTTAATGCAAGTACAAAAACAGTTTTAATCACCAAGATTCTAATATTTGTAGGACACTTGAAAACGATAGATATCATTACAGAATCATATAAAAATCCAAATTCTGCTACCAAATGACTCATCCTACCCACAGCAGACTAATCCTTGAATCCCAGATTTGCATTTCTGTGATTTCTACAAAAAAGCCAAACCCATCCCACCGCAGTGTGAAATATTTGGAAAACAAAATCTTCCGTCTGCCTTATCATCGAGATTTAAAAACATGCCGATTGGGCTCATGGGCAATTTTTAGGTCTTTCACATACCGCACTGTCTATTACGAACAAAGAAATATGGCCATTCTTGTTTATTTATTTACAATTCCCGCCCCGCCGCAGGGCTGTAATAGAAAAGTCATTCCTATTCAGTTTCCAAAAACATAAAATGATTGGCATAGTATTTCCCCCTCCACAGAGAAGTTTGGTAGTCGGAAAAATGAGGGAAAGTATTGTGCCTATTTTATAGAAGACAATTTCTAGTCTAGTGTAATAAAAAAACTGTGCGCTTTCAGCCCAAAAGAGTTCTTCGTTTAATGGTTGCACGGCTCAAATCTGATTTCTAGATAAATAACTTTAAAAAGCTAGGCATCTGTCTCTGATGGTACTCCCTTAATAGCAAGGAGTCTGGGCAATTATCTGGACATTGCATAAAAAACTTTCCCCCCCCCTTAATGAGGACATGGCTGGAATTCTCTTTAGATATTGGCTTGACATATACAGATATGCATTAACACCGCTTCTCAACCAAGGCAGCTTTAAGAGGGATGGACTTCAACTCCCAGAATTCCCCAGGCAACAAGGCTGGGGAATTCTGGGAGTTGAAGTCCACCCCTCTTAAAGCTGCCATGATTGAAAAACATTGTTTAAACATATCTGTATATGTCACGCAAATAACTGAATTCATTTTTAGCAATGCATTAAGGGGAATCCATTTGGATCTACTCCCCCCCAGGAATGGTTATTTATCTGCCAGCAATTTCTCTCCTCTCGGAAATTCATCTGTTTTACCATCTCAAGTTGATTAAACATAAATGGAACGCACCTAAAGCACCTGAATTAAAAGTTCTTAGATTTGGCTAGCAGAAATGATAAGTATGCTAAGATCCTGGAAAGATCAAGAATTAGAACCTCAACTCTTTCATGGCATATATGTGAAATTAAAGAAATCTGCATACCTTTGCCTAGAATAAAAATAGTTGCAGTGCAAAGAAAGGCAATACAGTATTAAGTTTATCAATAAGTCCAGGCACCATCTTAAAATACACTTACTTTCTCCTGCATGACAGCTTATAAAATGCCTCTTCTAAGATAGAAAAAAATCCCTTTTTTTCAGTTTCTATAAACCTGAACATGAAGAGAAATAGTATTAAAAAAAATCTGATCAATAAAGGCTGTGTTGTATTTTACGGATTAAAACTTTGGATCGATTTGCGTAATTAATTCAATATTTTTAAAGCACTCTTCTTATACATTTGAGGCTCACAACAGCTGCCAGCAGCCATAAAAGAGATTATAGGCAATCCAAATCAGTGGCAATGCATAAAAAGGCCGAAATATCTGCAATTTTCCCGTTTTTTATCCAAAGCATCGATTAAACAAAAATGAAACCTACTTCTGTCAGAGCTGTTTTAAACTACGAAAGGGCACTTGTGATATCCTAGGTATAGCTAAATGGCATTTTGACAGACTGTAAAGCCCTTTAAGTCAATATTTATAAAATGCGCATTTATGTTTAAAAAAAACAAAACCCCAAAAAACTTGGATGAATCCCCCAAAAGAGCAGGAGCTGAAATCTACTAATAGATCTTCCTCCCACTTCTTTTCAAACAACCGCGGAGTGCGAAACACAGCCATTTCTTGAAACAATAATCCTATGGCAGTTACGCGTTATATAATGTCCAAAGTTAAGCAAGGAAGGAGGGGGGGGGGTGAAAAAAGTGAAGCGTGACCAAAAAGTCTGACAAAAGAAAACCAAACAAAACCAAACAAAAAGATTAGGAATGAATTTAGTGTAGATATTATGCCCAAAACAATCTGCTCGTTTTAGAACACTTTGCCACTTTAATTTACGACCCGTGGACTTCAACTCCCAGAATTCCTGAGCATGCACGGCTGGCTCAGGAATTCTGGCACTTGATGTCCACAGGTCAGGAATTCTGGGAATTGATCTTCACAGGTCATAAAGTAGCCACGCTTGCACATTCCTGCTCTAAAGCTTGTAAAAGAACCAGGGGAAAAAATGTGGCATCTGGAAGAGAGGAGTGTTAACATTTGCAAAATGGCAGACGCCATACCGTGCAGGTTTTCACACATACACATACACACCCCTGTAGGCACCTTTATCCAATGCCTCCTGGAGCCAGGCACGGTTCAGAAGCTGTCGTCGCCTTCTGCAAAAGCCTGTGGCCAAAGGAGAAACTGCAACTCCTCATGTTAAAAATAAAGGGGGGGGGGGGGGGGGTGGTAGACAGCTTGGCACACCTAAGAAAAACTTGGTGAAGAAACTTCGCGATATCCGGGAGCGTTTGGCGGATCAGGAAAGGACATCTGGACCAGTCGAATTACCTTTTGTCTCCTGCTGTAAACTGGCCCAGTTTAAAGAGACTGGACACGCACTCCTCTGTGACAATCCCCATGAATCACGGCGCCTTCGGAAGCCTTCGGGGGGGCGACGCGCCGTCACCTCTTCGTTTTCCCTTGAGAAACGGCCTCCGTCAAAGGCAGATGGATGAACTCGTAGAGCTGCTTGGCGTTGGCGGCGTTGCCCAGAAGTTCGGCTAACTTCTCTTGAGAAAAAGTGATCACTTCTGCGATGCTCTCGACGTGATTCATTACGGCCTGGCAGTTTTTCGAATTGATTCCAGGCATTTTTAGCAAGAAGTCTTGAGGCCCTGGGTTGTATTTGTCCCGTTCAGGGAGGGTTTCGGAATCGGCCGTGATGGCCAAAGCCGCCGTTGCGTCAGGCTGAGGCCTGTTCTGTTTCAGTTCTTCGAATACTTCGGCCGTGGCGTGAGGAGATGGGCACCACAGGAGCCGGAGGCGCGGGAAGTGAAGCGTCAGGAGGGCAAGCTTGGAGATCACGTCGTTGCTGGAGATCTCTTGGTACAGAGAAGCCCGGGGAGTGAGAGAAAAGGGTTTGCTGGCGTCAAACTCAATGAGCAGGACAGGCCGTTGATAGTAGCGAGACATGGAGACGCACTGAGTGTACAGCCTGCCGTTATTGAGGGAGCCGATGAGGTCGCTGGTGCTCTTGCGCTCCACGCAGATGTCCGGGGTGAGAATGTAATCCCCAACTTCTAACGTCACGGGCTCGATGTCGATGCCCCGCCGATGAATCAAGGAGGGAAGCTCGCTGCGAAATTCACGCATGTCCACCACGATGCTGTGCTGCACAGCCTTCTGGTGTTGACCACCTAAGGAAAGTGGTGAGAGATGGAGGTCATTTCACATGAATTAACAACATTCCCAGTTGCAATGGATGGCTGTGAAAGTTGGACCATAAGGAAGGCCGAGCGCCAAAGAATGGAGGCCTTTGAACTCTGGTGCTGGAGAAGACTCCTGCGAGTCCCTTGGACTGCAAGGAGATCCAACCGGTCAGTCCTAGAAGAGATCAACCCTGACTGCTCTTTAGAAGGCCAGATCCTGAAGAGGAAACTCAAATACTTTGGCCACCTAATGAGAAGGAAGGTTTCACTGGAGAAGAGCCTAATGCTGGGAACGATGGAGGGCAAGAGAAGAAGGGGATGGCAGAGAACGAGGTGGCTGGATGGAGTCACTGAAGCAGTCGGCGGGAGCTTAAATGGACTTCAGAGGATGGTAGAGGCAGGAAGGCCTGGAGGAACGTTGTCCATGGGGTCGCGATGGGCTGGACACAACTTCACAACTAACAACAACAACAACAGGGAGCTTGGCCCTAGCCTGAACACTAACGGATTGTCTAGTTGCAGGATGGGAAGTGGCTGTGAATTTGCCTCGCATCCTAAGACATCCCAGTTTAAGCTTAAGGATGAAGATACTCCAAAGATGAAAAGCCAAACTGTAGGTAGTCCTTGACTTATGACCAGAATTTCCATTGCTAAGCAAGGCTGCTGTAAAGTTACGCCTGGTTTTATGACATTTTTTTTACCACAGACTGTTGTAACAGACTGTTAAGCAAATCATCATAGCTGTGAAGTGACTCATAAGGACATTAATTAAATCTATTTCCCCATTTCCTTGTCGGAAGCCAGCTGGGAAGGACCCAAACGGTGATCACATGAAACCAGAAGACCCCGAGTTCTGGTCCTGCCTTGGGCCAGCCACTTTCTGTCAGCCCTAGGAAGGAGGCAATGGCAAACCACTACTGAAAGATCTTGCCAAGAAAACTGTAGGGACTTGTCCTGAAAATCAGTCACAGTTGAATGGAAGGAAAATAAATTGCTAGTTTACAGCAGTTGTGCATATTTAGGGTGCCAGCTAGCACTACCCAGGGTGAATCCTTAAAAATGGAATTGTTAATCAATCCATGTACAAATCAAAGCTATCTTAAGTGATGTGGAACGTTCACACAAACTGTCCTGCCTCCATCGGAGTCTGACTCGGAGATGGAAGATGAACAGCTGACAGAGAGCGAGAGAGTGGCTCTGTTGGCTGTGGAGGAAACTGGGGAAGGGCAAATTCAGGCTGGGCAGAGCAGAGGAGAGTTAGAACAAGGGAGAAGGGGTTCAGATGAAGACCAAGGCCCACCCCTTCCTCATCCTAGGGCACGCAGGGAAGAACGGAGAAGAGAGCAACCTGGGTTGCGTGGCTTACGAGGGATGAAAGGGGCCTGATTCCCTTCACAAGGCACACCTGGGGATGGAGTTTAAAGGAGAGGCAAATGGGAGGGGCAGTTGTCGGGAACAAACACTGAGTTCATTTCGTGTTAACTGCTTTCTCTGAGTTCCTGGCGTCCTCCCAAATGGATTGATTGACTGCCGTGCTACTTCACTTCTGGAACTCCTTATCTTGCTTGCCCTGCTGAATTAATTACCTTATCTTGCCTTGTTGGATTTAGAGTTGGAAGCTTTTTCTACTTAGAACGAGTGGACTGGAGTTATTTCCAGCCAAAAGCTGTTACAGAATTTGTTGGAGAGCTTTTCTCCAGACCAGAAAGTAAAAGGGACGTTGGGGGCAAAGTTGGAGCTAATAAAGGGACTCAGAATTATTCTCTGGTTGTGTGGCCTTTGTGCCACGCCCCAGGTCATCACACCACCATTTCATGAATCAATGTGAATCCAGCCCCCCCAAAAGGGACAGAGACTGAGATCCGGTCTTAAAAAGAGTTGCAGAGAACCCCAAACAGACCTGCTTTGCGGGTGTCAATCGAAACGGTGGCTGCCGTGGAATCTCTTGCTAAATCTAAATTGGTTTCATCTCGCCCTTCTCTTTCTTCCGGAATTACCATGCCGGCCTTCTCTCTGAAAGGAAGGAGAGAAGAAGGATGCATCAGTACTACTGAACTTTTAAGCTCTAAAACTGTCCAGCTCGAATGTAGGGGGAGAAAAAAAAATCCACTCTAGAGCCATCAACATGTTTTAATTCTTGAGTTGGTGATAAGATGGGCAGCTATAGGAATGTTTTAACGCATAAATAAATGAAATTCCTCCCGTGGCCACAAGGCATGGCCACTGAGTGCTCTGCCTGGAGATGACGGATGATGTTATTATCTACCATACTGTATCTGACGGGGGAACGGCCGGCTTGTAACTCACCACTAGCTGGGAAATACACAAGGATGAATGGAAATAGTTTTAATTTACTAACTTCTATTTCTGCAGGGCAGAAACTGGGGCAATTAAATATGGGTAGTCCTTGACTTACAACTATTCGTTTGGTGACTGAAGCACGGCACTGAAAAAAAGTGACATATGCCTTTTTTCCCCATGCTTACGACCGTTGCAGCATCCCCATGATCACGTGATCAAAATTCGGATGCTTGGCAATTGGCTCGTATTCATGACCGTTCCAATGTCCCCGAGTCACATGATCCCATTTTGCATCCTTCTGACAATGAAAGTCAATGGGGAAGCACTCTCTCTCTCTCTTCCTCCCTCTTTCTCTCTCTCCAAGCCATCCTTTCATTTATCTATCCATCTGCTATCTATCCATCCATCCCTCTATCCATCCCTCTATCCATCCATCCCTCTATCTATTCATCCATCTATCCATCCATCCCTCTATCCATCCCTCTATCTAGCCATCCCTCTATCCCTCTATCTGCTCTCGGTCTGTCTGTCTGTCTGTCCATCCTTCCAACCATCCATCCCTCTATCTATCCATCTCTTTATCTATTCATCCCTCTATCCATCTATCTACCCATCATCCATCCCTCTATCTATCCATCCCTCTATGCATCTATCTGCTCTCAGTCTGTCTGTCTGTCCTTCCATCCATCCATCCCTCTATCTATCCATCCCTTTATCTATCCATCCCTCTATCTATCCATCTATCCATCCATCCATCCTTCTATCTATCTATCTGCTGGCTGTCTATCCAACCATCCAGCCATCCATATCTATCTACCTACCCTGTTTCCCTGAAAATAAGACATCCCCTGATAATAAGACCAATTGGGCTTTTGAGCGCATGCGCTAAAATAAGCCCCCCCTGAAGATAATTCCTCCACAAAAATATTTAAACGCATGCACATCCGGTACCCGCCATTTCCTCTGGTTAGGGTTAGGGAGACAGAGCTGGAAATCAGGCAAGAGGAGCCCTGTCTTGCTCCATGCTTCCCAAAATAATAAGACCTCCCTGAAAATAAGACCAAGCCCTTATTTCGGGGTTCAAAAAAAATATAAGACAGGGTCTTATTTTTGGGGAAACACGGTACCTATCAAATTTATTTGCTACCCATCTCTTATCCAATGACTTGTCTTCTTTTTCCATTACAGAGCGCTGGATTAAAACTGGAAAGGCTCAAATCCCTTTGGTTGCCTTTCGATCATTTACCATTCTCTCCACCTGACATGCACACACAGAGAGAGAAACCATACACCACTTCATCACCAAGGAGAAGATACTAACGCCTGCCTGCCTCCCACGCCTGCCGCAGATAAAGGGATGGGAGTGAATTCACCAAGACTCCCTCTGCCTGCTTCCTCTCTCACTTGTTATATAATTCATTGCCCATCCTCTCCATCATTTTACGTAAGTGTGCTACCTTGGAAACATGGAAAGGGAAGAGGACGACACGGGCTGTGTAGCAACAGAAAAGCTCTAGCAGTCTTCCGAATGGGTAGAAATCTTTTTGGGGAGTTCTCGCAGAGAATGGCATTTATAGGAATTGGCATTATAACCTGGCCAATTTTAGAGGAGAAAGAGGTGGAAAGATGACTCAGCCTCTGTCAGCCCTCCGAGGTAGACCCGTCTAGGAAACTCTACCGATTGTGTTGACCTAAAGACTTGGCTCTGAGAATTGGCCTGGGGACCCCAATGGGGGTGTTTGACCCTGGAGGTGGCTGCTAGATTGACAGCAGTCTCCATGTCCCACCCCTTGTTCGCTGCTCCCAACTCATCCATCTTGGTTTTTTTTTTACTAATCATACTGCTGTACTTCCTTTTTCTTTTTCATTTTCCCTTCTTCTTCTTTAAACTTTGGAATTAGAATTCAGAATTAGAATAAAACAGAACTGGAAGGGATCTTGGAGGTCTTCTAGTCCAGCCCTCTGCTCAAGCAGGAGAACCAGTGGTGGGTTTCAAACTTTTTTACTACTGGTTCTGTGGGCGTGGCTTAGTGGGCGTGGCGTGGCTTGGTGGGCGTGGCAGGGGAAGGATACTGTAAAATCTCCATTCCCTCCCCACTCCAGGGGAAGGTTACTGCAAAATCCCCATTTCCTCCCAATCAGCTGGGACTTGGGAGGCAGAGAACAGATGAGGGTGGGGCCAGTCAGAATTTTTACTACAGGTTCTCCAAACTACTCAAAACAGAGGGGGGGGGAGTAGAATGTCCCAACCCGGATGAGTCACGCGCTGGTCACGCCCACACCTGGTGTAGCAAAGGGGTAGCATCAGAGCGTGTTAATATAAGGCAACTGGCAGTTGGGACAGAGTTCCTTTCAGGTGGGGAGGGGGAGTAAAACGTCTAACTCCTTAGCATCAGAGAGTGTGAATATAATACTGTACATGAAATACTAATGATCTGATGGGGTCATTTCGAAAAATCCTTTCTTAGCGAGCACCTAGAAGCCAAGAGGAACATACGTGCCAAATTTCAAGTTTGTAGGCTTTACCATTCTGGAGATTTCGTGATGAGTGAATGGTATTTGGCTTTTATATATAGAGAGAGAGATTAATGCATTCTACAGGCAAAGCTCAGGAGGCCTTTTACCGAATGAGTTTTTCAAAAGCTTCCTTCTCTTTCCTTAGCATGGTAAGGTAGCGCTGTTCTTCCGTCGACCCTCCGTAGATCAGGAAATAAACCCTGCAAGGCAAGACAAGAAACTTTTTCAAATCCAAAAGGCGCTGGCTGGATGGCTAAACGCACTCCATCCTGGCTTGCAAAATAAGCCACGATGCCTGGGATACATTCATAACGCTGAACCATTCATCGTGTCTTATGTATTATAACACCAGAGTCTACTAAATGAACATCAGCTTAATGTGAATCCAGATAATCTGTTTCCTAGAGGTTTACCGATGATTAAAATAAAAAATAAAATAAAAAAAATATGGCCTCAATAGCAATTCTCTGCAGGTGTGTCATAATCTCCTTGCCTTGGGCCAGCTAGCCCTGGGCTCTCTAAACCTCTGAGCAACAAGCGAGTTTTCCGCTTTAATAAGAATTAAGATTAAGGCTCTCCTAATTAATAAGAATTAAACCCCGTGATTCATTGTGTGTAGGCAGGAGAGGCTGTGATCCCATTTCACAACCTACACGTCCTTCCTCGTTATAAGACCCTGAGTAAATACTGCAAAATGACTGTAGGCATGTACTCATTTCTCCAGGCCAAATCCAGTTGGGTCTATTTACAAAAAAAAAAAGAAAGAAAGAAAGAAATGGCATTATTTTTATAAATAGAAAACAACATTTGTAGCTCAGGATTGAACTGTGGCATCTGCTGGCACGCTCTAAACTTGGTTATTTTCTTGCAGACGTTTCATGACCCGACTAGGTAACATCATCAGAGCTACAGGAAGTGGAGTTTGCTCTCTGTTCATACAGTGGTTTGCCCTGTTAAGTGTTGGTGGGAATGTTCTCGCTGGCTTCTTGATTAAACTGTTCTTTACAGCCTTGGTGGCGCAGCAGACCAAAGTGCTGTTAAATGGCACCAGCTGCCTGCAATTACAGCGAGTTCGAATCTCACCAGGCTCAAAGTTGACTCAGCCTTCCATCCTTCCGAGGTGGGTAAAATGAGGACCCGGATTGTGGGGGCAATAAGCTGACTTTGTACAAAAAAGAACACCGCTTTGGTGTGTGTGTGTGTGTGTGTGTGTGTGTGTGTGTGTGTGTGTGAAAGCCCTAATAATCAGGTATATACAAAAGTATGAAGGCTATTGCTTAACGCATTGTAAGCCGCCCTGAGTCTCCGGAGAAGGGCGGCATATAAATTGAACTAATAAATAATAAATAATAAATTGTTAGCACTCTTAGTCCCACTAATTGGGTAATGAAATGTCTGCAAGAAAACAAGCAAGCACAGAGTCTGTAGAGATTCTCCGTCATCCAGGTCATGCAGCAAAACCGTAACCTGGATGACGGAGAATCTCTACAGACTTTTAACTATACAATTTGGGATGAAGGCCCCCTGGAATGGTGTGAAAGTAGGAATGGATTTCCAGAGGGGGGGGGAATGCAGACTACAGGAACCAGGAGCACTAACTCAAGTGACCCTGAGGCCACAGAGAAACCTCCAAGTGGCCTCAACGACCCTCTAAAAGGATGCAACTGACCAGCTGTCTGCAAGGAGTATAAATCCTTCCATTCCCCGCCATCCTCTCAGAGAAATGTCTTCAAAAAACAAGAAAGTCCAGTTGCCTCCTTGAAAAAGCACCTTTGGGACAACCAGGACCTGGATGATGGAGAATCTCTACAGACTTTTAGCTATGGAATTTGGGATGAACGCCCTTTGAATGGTGTGGAATGGATTTCCAGAGGAGAAAAAAAATGCAGGCTACAGGAACCAGGAGCACTAACTCAGGTGACTCTGAGGACACAGAGAAACTTCCAGGTGGCCTCAACGTCCCTCTCAAAGGATGCAAATGACCAGATTGTCTGCAAGGAATATAAATCCTTCCATCCTTCACCATCCAGTCAGAGCTGAAGAAGCTTCTTGGATGAGAAGCAAAACGTCTTCAAAGGAAAAAAAAAACACAAGAAAGTCCAGTTGCCTTGCTTGTCCAGTTGGGACAAGCAAGCTCGGAGAACACCAAAGACCTCTCACATTTTTATTTTTATTCTTTTGTTCCTAATTAGCCTGGACCAGTGGTGAAATGTAAAATTTGTTACTACTGGTTCTGTGGGCGTGGCTTGGTGGAGGGGGGAGAGGTGTAATACTGAGTGGGCATGGTCAACTTTTTTTTTTTTACTTTTAAAACCATTTTTTCTACAACCTCTTCGCTCTTCGGCTGAAGAGGTTGTAGAAAAAATGCTTTTAAAAGCCTCTGACGATCCCAGCTGAGCCACGCGACCCTCAGAGGCTTTTTTTTTTACTTTTAAAAGCATTTTTTCAGCCAAAGAGGTTGTAGATTGCTCAGCTGGGCAATGGGGGGAGGGGGGGAGCAGAGATTTTTGCTACTGGTTCTCCGAACCACCCGCCTCCATCGCTACCGGTTCGGGCGATCCGATCCGAACCGGGAGCATTTCACCCCTGGCCTGGAGTATAAACATAACCAGAACAATCTCTTTCAGCCATTGCTCCCTTTCAAGCTAAAGTTACCTCAACGGCTTTCCTGGTCTGCTGGCCTTGTAAACTTCCAGCTGGCGAACAAAACTCAGCTCTGCATCGTACAAGACGACGTATCTGGGCTCCACCTCGTGCAAGACGGACGTGAGGGCGTACGGATCCCCGCAGCCATTTAAAGGATGGATGACGGTCAGCGGTTCCTTTAGGATGCCGTAATAGGCATCGGAGGAGGACAGTTTTAACGGGAGACCCTCGGATCCTTCCCCGTTGCTCTCCTGACTGCTGTTGAGGCCCTCAGAATCTCCTTCTTCTACCTTGACGTTTTCCTCATCCTCCGTGTTCAACATTTGCGTCAAGGTTAACTCTGCCTTTTTCTTTCTCCTTTTCGGCTTGGAGGATTCCGTTTTGGCTTTTTTGGTGGGTGGTTCTCGGCCGTTCTTGTTGCGGTCCTTGGCCTCTTTCCGGTTCTTCAGGCCGGCCGCGCTCACTTCCTTGTCCGCCCCGAATGTTTTGTTGTAGAGTCTGGTTAAATAGGCTTCGGTCCCGATGGTGATGTATTCCTTGAGCTGAGCGCAGGTACGGTCATCGCTGGCACAAACCAGCACTCGGCCTGCAGCCAAAGAGAGTTTCCAGGCGTACGGCTTGAAATCAAGTCAACCTTTCCCCTCCTACAGGGGGTCCTCGAGTTACAACCAGAGCTTCTGTTGCTATGCCAACCAAAGAGGGTGGGTGCCTGACTCTATGACGATTATGTGAAACATAATCGGTTGATAAGTGAATCCCGCAGTCGTTTAAGCGAGTCCCGGCTCCCCCTTCCTTGATTTTGCTGGTTGGAAGATGGCTGGGGAGGTCACAAATGGGGATCATGGGACCCATGCATGACGGTTGCCAAGCGCCCAAATTTTAATCACGTGACTGGGAGGATGCTGCAACAGTCATAAGTGCAAGGACCAGTCGTAAATCACCTTCCCCCCCCCAGTAGCACTGTAACTTTGAATGGTCACTAAAGGAATGGTTGTAAGTCGAGGACCATCTGTATTTTTAACAGAAAAAAAAATAAGTATGGAGTCTTCACAAATAGGGCATCTGTCATCATCCTTCTAATAAAAGTGCTATTGTTTGGGGACTCAGACAGTCTGGAAGAAAAGTTTTATATCTGAAGTTCAACTGAAGAGATTTCAGGATGGAACGAAGGAGTATCCTCCCTCTCTCCCTCCCTCCCTTCTTCCTCCCCCCTCTTCCTTCTTTCTTCCTCCTCTTCCTCTTCCTCTTCCTTCCTTCTTCCCTCCCCACTTCCTTCCTTCCTTCCTCCTGTTCCTTTCTTCCCTCCCCCCTTCCTTCCTCCTGTTCCTTCCTTCTTCCCTCCCCTTCCTTCCTTCCT
>WNWU01012788.1:0-110287 GCA_012654045.1 Ptyas mucosa
CCCCCCCCCACCTACTTCGCCCCCGGGTCTTTGGCGGCTGACTCGCCCGAGGAAGAGCGGGCGGACTTGAGAGCTGGCACGGCGCTACTTAGTGACCATGGCTGGCCCAATAAAAGATCTTTTCCTAGTTCCGAGCTGCGTCTTTTCCCCCCAAAGAGCCATTCTCCCCCACCCACCCACTCACTCATTCACTCACCCACCTCTCTGACCGACCGCTCGTTTATTTCGGCTCCGAGCTATCAGGGGGACCCAGAGGGAGGGGGGGCAGAAAGAGAGTGTGGGGGGTTGGGGGGGGGAGAAAAATGTAAAAGTTAAGACCAGCGAGTTAGGACCCGATCCCCCCCCCCCTCCATTTTCCCAAGAGAATGAGACCAGTTCGCTTTCTTAGACCGTGAAAAAAAGATGCCCCGATTAACGAAAACTGGACCAGATCGAGGGACAAGACGGCAAGAAGGCTGGGGGTTAAGTCGAGGATGCGCCGTCGTCTGAAACGCTTCTGCTTCATTGTGCACCCCTCCACCCATCCGCCCAAATAGTGCTTTTAAAAGGGGCGAAAAAGATCCAAAACCAGACCGGCAGCTCATCAGCAGCTCCAGCTCAGGTGGCGTCTTCAGTGGCTAAGACATTGAGCTTGTCTATCAGAAAGGTCGGCGGTTCGAATCCTAGTACAGGTCTCCTGCGTGGTGGGGGGGGGGGCGGGGTTGGACTAGATGACCTCCAAGGTCCCTCCCAATTCTGTTAGCCTGGGTAGTACAGTGGACTAAAGCACACTGTTATTAACACCAGCTGCCTGCAATGACTGCAAGTTCGAATCTCACCACTCTCAAGGTTAACTCAGCCTTTCTAAGGTAGGTAAATTGAGGACCCAGATTGTGGGGGCAATAAGCTGACTTTGTATAAATATAAAAAGTATGAAGGCTTTTGCTTAGCGCATTGTAAGCAGCCCTGAGTCTCCGGAGAAGGGCGGCATATAAATCATTTTTTTTTAAAAAAAACAAAAAACTGAGTGCTGGACTGCGCCTTCCCTCATCCAAGCTCCCCGGCATGGCCGTTTGAGGAAGTGTGAGAAAACAGCCCTGGAATGACCATGGAGGGAGCCCAAAGAGAGACCGAAACTCAGCTCCGAAGCCCGCAGAAGGCGCGGGAGACGAGCCTGGTGCTGACAGCGGCCGGGAAGGCGCGGAGCCCGAACAAGGTGGGAGCGGGCAAAGGAGCCAAAGGCCGCCCCTCCCTCTCACGGGCCTCTTTTCACCTCCGCTTGCTCCCTCCCACCAAAGGGAGACCATCGTCATTCGCAGCCTCCCCCACCACCACCTGCCCAGGCGAAGCCACGTGCTGCTTGGCGGGGATGGGGTGGGATGTCAACGGCTGCCCCCTCGGAGGATGCCTGCCCCTCGCAAAGAGTGGGCAGGTCCATCCAAAAAAGGGGGGAGGGAGGACGAGACTCGCTCATTCGCTGACATGAGAAGCTTAAAAAACACCCGCTTTCTGCTGGGGGAGGGGGGGTGGGGGTGGGGAAGAGCATCCAAGGTGACCCGGGTCGTGATTTTAATTACACCGACCGTTGCAGCCCCCCCCCCACCGCCCGACTGGGCTTGCCCGGACCGACCCCCTCCCTTCCAGTGGCTTCACCTGAGTGCTGGGACATTTGTCTCCGGCATCCGGTCCAGTGGGCTTTTCAGCACCAAGCTGTTTGGTTTGGGGTTGGTTTTTCGCCACAGAATCTCCAAAAATGCCAGTTCAAGATTTCCTTAACCGAAAGAAACCGGTGGGGGAGGGGGGGAAGCGATTTGGGGGCCTTTGCTTGGAAGTGCCCATGAAGGGCTGCCACGTAGAAACCCCACGGGATTGTAGAAGCCCCCGCACTGGGGAGAGGGAGGGAGGCTGAGGTTGTTAGCAAGGAAACTTAGTTAGATCAAAGTCTCCCCCCCTTGTTCCCCACTTCTGTTTCGGGCCGTTGGTGCTCTGGCTAAAGATAATGGGAGATTAACCCGAGTCATCCGGAGGGCACCAAATTAGGCAGACCACTTTAAATGCTCCCAAGGAGCACTCGTCGCTGTTTTATGTTTTGTCTGCTTTAGTTTTGAACACCCAGGCAAAGTAGAAACCGGGTAAAAAAAAAATTCTGACATTTTTACAGATGTAGGAATCTCTTCCTTCTTTTCTGGCTATATGAAATCCGATAAACCGAGAACGAAGAAGGCTTTTTTTTAAAAAAATATGATTTTATTGAAACTTTTATTTAAAAAAAGAAGATAATAACTAATACAAACTAGTACAGAGTAAGGAAGAAAAAGAAAAGGGGAAAAATCGAAGAGAAAGCAAAAAGTGCAAAAAACAACGTTTTTTTTAAAAGAAAAAGGTTTTAAAAAAACCAGAGAAAAGAAAGAAAAGAGAAACAGAGAAACGGCTTCCGATTTTCTTTTTCTTTTTTTAAATAGACTATATAACTTTATTTGTTTATTTTGATTAGGCTAAGAGAAATTTGTATACTGAAATTTCAAAAAGATCTCAGGCATGCAACATGAAACTTGACAGAGGTTGTTCCGATATTCTAATATCGGTTTTCGATGTTCTTCACAGCAGTCCTAAGTGCAGGAGGGGAAAAAAAGAGTTTTAAGCGTTGTTAGGGCTCTTAAAAGACGCGCGGTCTCTTATGCGCCACGTGCTGCAATTGTTCCAGAACAAGAAAAGCCTCTGGCAAGCTTCCCAATCTTCTGCCCTCCGGAAGGGTTGGTTATTGCGAGCCCTCTAGCCGGCGGAAATGGACAATGTAGTCCGACGTAACTGGAAAGCCCGTGTGTAAAATGTGTTTGCGTGTGACTGTTCTCCTTAAGTCCTCAAAAGCTGCTTGGCTTGAATCTGGTCTCCGAAGAAAGCGGATCTGACTCCGCGGCCCGGTGAACCCCGTTGAAGTCGCGGGATTTGAACTTGCAGCTCTAGAGACGGGAGGACTCGATGACCTCTGCGTGCCTCCCATCTGCCCGAGCGCCTGTCCCGTCTGCTTCGGCTCTTACCGAGCCCTGAAAAAGCTGTTTTCTTTCGAGAAGGGCTTGGAAGCTAATTTCCGCAGCAATTTCCTTTCTCCCGACGAAACGAGCCGGGCAGGGAGAAGGCAACGAAGTTTGGACCGCCCGTTCTCAAATTCTTTTGAAAACAGAAATTTTACCCAGTCTTGGAGACCGGCGGGTCCCCTTGCAGCTCTACCCACCGCCTCGGAAGGCGCCAGGCCGTTGGAACAGCGTGAAGCTGTGGCCTTAACCCGCCAGCAAAGCGTGTAACGATCGGATCAATCGCGGGTTTAGAGGGCTGCATTCGCACGAGACCCACGGCCACGGCGAGCAAGACTCCTAATATGGGCAGGACAGATTGAACCAGAAGCCGCGGAGCGTATCACCTCTGCTTACTCCTCCCTGAAAATTTCCCCTTCCCTCTCCCCCCCATCCCCAGTTGGAGAAATAAGGAGTGGGGAACGACCCTTGCTTTCTTTTTTTATTAAAAAGTTTTACAAATTATACAAAACATTTTCTCCCTTCCCCACCCCCCTCCCCACCCCGCCCAACCCAATCCCTTCCCCACCTCCCCCCTCCCCTCCCCCTTCCCACCCCCCACCCTCCCTTGGCTTCCCGGGACTAGCTCAGGGCATAACATTTACAAACTTAATGCTATAATTAGCTAACAATATAATGAAACATTATTAACCTTGATCTTTAACTCCTATTCGTAAAACAACTATATTCTCAATACTATAACCATTTATACCAAGGGAATGACCCTTCCTTTCGCTTTCCTCCTTTTTTTTCTCCTCCAACTGCTCCATCAATTCAGGAGATTACATGAAGGAGCCAAAAGGTTCTAGGGACGCAAAGGCCGAAGCAAAAGGCCCCGCGGGGGGGGGGGGGGGGGGGGGGAATGGGCAGCGGGTTCCAATCCAGAACTACTCGCTTAGCGAAGGCTTCGTGCCCCTGTCCCAAGCAACCCGGAACCTGTGGGACGGTGCTGTTAAAAATAATAATAAAAAGCTGGAGACCAACTGATCTGGCCGGCAGGAATTCCCCTTGAAGGGGTCCTTGGTGCTCTCTGAACTTGGTTGTTGTCTTGCAGATGTTTCATAACCCAAACTAAGAGCCTTGGTGGCGCAGCAGACTAATGTACTGTTAAGTAACCCCAGCTGCCTGCAATTACTGCAAGTTCGAATCTCACCAGGCTCAAGGTTGACTCAGCCTTCCATCCTTTCTAAGGTAGGTAAAATGAGGACCCGGATTGTGGGGGCAATAAGCTGACTTTGTATAAAAAAGAACACCGCTTGGGGTGTGTGTGTGTGAAAGCCCTACTAAGCAGGTATATACAAGAGTATGAAGGCTATTGCTTAACGCATTGTAAGCCGCCCTGAGTCTCCAGAGAAGGGCGGCATATAAATCGAACCAATAAAATCAATCAATAAATAAACTAGGTAACAATATCAGTGCACTCATGACCTTAATGAGTTATTGGAATTCCCCCTGTTAAGCAGGGCTGGGGTCCCATGAAGTGCAAGCAAGGCTGCTGCTAAAGACCAAAGCATGACCCTCTCTTCGTCGGCCCCATACGTAAGAGACAGAAATAGGGTACCCCAAAACTGGCCCGGAGGCCTTATTGTTCCCTCAAACAGAGAGGTAGAATGGGGGAGGGGGGAATCACGTTTGGATTAACGAGATTTGCCACAGAGGATGGCAAAAGCAACACTAAAGATGCCAGTCAGTAAGATTTGTCCCCATATTGAGGATCGTGGCTCTTATTTGTATACAAAATTTGCATTTGCCTGCGCAACAGCCTCCCGCATCTCAGTTTTTTGGTCTCGGAACAGTAGCTGAGACAGGATATGGCTTTCTGTTTTTACTAGTTGTGCATTAGTTGGGATTTAGAAGGGATTTCAGCAAATACAGGGGACAGGAGGCTAAAATGAATGGTTGAATGGTTGCAGGAACTGGGCATGGCTAGTCTAGTGAAGAGAAGGACCAGGGGAGACACGATAGCAGTCTTCCAATATTTGAGGGGCTGCCACAGAGAGGAGGGGGTCAAGCTCTTTTCCAAGGTACCTGAAGGCCAGACAAGGAATAATAAATGGAAACTGAACAAGGAGAGATTCAACCTGGAAATAAAGAGAAATTTTCTGACAGTGTGGACAATCAGCCAATGGAACAGCTTTTCCTTCAGAAGTTGTGGGAGCTTCATCACTGGAAGCTTTCAAGAAGAGACTGGACTGCCACCGGTCTCATTTGCTGACATCATATTTGCCATATTTTTCATGCTCCAAAGCTTTGCCGGTGTGCAGGCAAGCCAGGTGGAAGAAATCTGATTATTTCTATTCTAGATTCACCTTCCTGCTTTAGTGGGGTGGGTGAAGCTCAGTAAATAAACTTTGGCAATTCTGCTGTGACTGTTTTCATCTGTCACCCAAGCAATTACATACATATTTGTTTGTGCTTCTAGGATGAAGAGAGACAGAGAGAAAATATCTTATTCCACACCATGCATAAAGCTTCCACATTTTCAACTGCTTCAGAGATAACAGGACCCCCATCGATAGTCAACCAGGGTTCACTCAGTATTCTGTGAGAATTTATGTATTGCTGAATGCATGTAGATAGTGCGGCATTACATACTGAAATTCAAACGACCCAGAGCGGATGGCTTCAGAAACTGACCAAGTTAAGCAGAAGGTGGCTGGTTACAAACAAAGCTCGTTCTTATTTTGATTTGTTGCCTTATCCTACAGAGACACCCCAGAGGTTTTATTGTACAGCTCTGATATGTTTTGATTCATTTTGCAAACTGCCCAGAATCCCATTGCAAGCCATCAGTCAATCAATCCATTGCTGCCTACGCTTATTCATCTCCATTATAGTTCTTTGCAACCTGGCACAGACTGGTATGCTTTAGTTCCACAGGCGTAGCTTTTCCTGGCATCAAACGGTGCTGAGCAAGGAGGAACCTAAAAGGAGACCTTGCTTGGTTCCAGGGATCCTCTTTTTCCCTATCTGAGGGTACCATTGTGCATCTGCTGAAATGCCTGGGTTGTGGTTTTCACTCCCTGAGGAGTTTGTCTCCCTCTGCAGGGGCAGCCTTTGTGGATGATTTTCTGGAGCTGCTGTCTCTGGGTTCTCTGGAGTTCAGCAGGGCCTCTGGCCTCAGATTCTGAGCTGGGGAAACAAACCACCAATTCTCCATAGTTTGCAAGTGATCGTTTGAAAGATTCCCGTCTGTTTATCATGGGGGAAAATGGTTTCTCGATAACAGTGCCTATAACTGGATTTGGTTTGTTTATATTTTCTTTGAGGAAGAAAAAAGGCTTTATTTTTTTTAAAGCAAAGAGCCTTCCACTTCCACACGGGGAGGGGTGATGGGAAGAAACAGAAATTCTTCCTTCAGTGGGCGTTTGTGATTTTCATCATACTGAAGTGGGCATTGGTTTGCTTGGTAAGGCAAAATGCAAAATGACTGTCTCCCCCCCAGAGAACACCTGGAATGGCTCCCCTTCCCAGCCCTGTGCAATTCTAGTCAAAAATTCACTCATCAGGGCTATGCTCCACATGCACTCCCCACCTAATGCTGCAAAATCCGAAAAAAATCCACAGAATGATGGAACCATCCTTCCTCTTTTTCTTCTTCTTCTTCCTCCTCCTCCTCCTCCTCTTCTTCTTCTTCCTCTTCCTCCCCCTCCTCCTCCTCCTTTTCTTCTTCTTCTTCTCCTCTTCTCCTCCTCCTCTTCTCCTCTTCCTCTCCTCCTCCTCCTCCTCCTCCTCTTCTTCTTCTTCCCCTCCTCTTCCTCCTCCTCTCCTCCTCCTCCTCCTCTTCTCCTCCTCCTCCTCCACTTCTTCTTCTTTCTCCTCCTCCTCCCCTCCTCCTCCTCTCCTCCTCCTCCTCCTCCTCCTCTTCTTCTTCTTCTCTTCCTCCTCCCCTCCTCCTCCTCCTCTTCTCCTCCTCTTCTCCTCCTCCTCTTCTTCTTCTTCTCCTCCTCCTCCTCTTCTTCCTCCTCCCCTTCTCCTCCTCCTCCTCTTCTCATCCTCTTCTCATCCTCCTCTTCTTCTTCTCCTCCTCCTCCTCCTCTCCTCCTCCTCCTCCTCCTCTTCTTCTCCTCCTCCTCCACTTCTTCTTCCTCCTCTTCCTCCCCTCCTCCTCCTCTTCTTCTCCTCCTCCTCCTCCTCCTCCTCCTCTTCTCCTCCTCCCCTCCCTCCCTCCTCTTCCCTTTTTCCTGTTTCTCCTATTGAATTTGGTGGCTGTTCATTTCTGAGCTGAAGAAGGAAGGTAGCCCTCATACATGCTAATAGCTGTACATTCATTTTCTGAAAAGAGCGCAATTAGCATAAGTAACACCTACTACACAGGACAGATCCAATATTGTTTTCAGCTGCAGGGAGACTTATTAGAGAAAACAAACTGGGCTCAATCCTACTTGAAATTTCTGCCCTTAAATCTGGGAGTTGTCCTTATTAAGTTCCACAGTCCATGCAGAATATAGCTGAATACAATACAAAACCTGTTCCCTTTGTCTCCCCCCTTCACTGTACTTCACTTTTTAAATTTTGTGTGCACAAATTAATTTTGAGAATCAAAACCATCACCAAAGAAGTGTCAAAGTGAAGACACTAAAGAAGTGTGAGAGGGTTTTCCTTCTAGCTTAGAAAACATTACTTTTTATTTTCTCTTGTCCACTGATAATTTTCACGCTAGTAAATATTGGTGCTGGATTAGATTCTCTTCTCATTAACTGCCTAGAGGTGCACACCTTTTATGGATCAAAGATAGAGAAGCACAGTGAATATTAGATTACCCGAAAAGGAAGAGTCAGTCAAAAACCTAGATTGATTTTATTTCAATTTCAACTCATTAAAACAAATATAATGAAAAGGACTGTTTTCTGTATTTTTAATTACTCTGTAGCCTACTACTGTTGCATTACTTCCACTTCACCCTGATCAATCTAAGATTAAGCAAACGACATTTTAGTGTGATGTCTGAAGAAAGTAAATGTCCCGCAAAACAGTCAGCTGACTAGAGTTCTTCAGTGATGCTCGTTCTGTATTAAAGAGATTCATGGTTATGCAGAAGTGTAAAAATTGAAGAAATGTTTGGCCAGCATAGCTTTACATTTTATTTTATTTTATTTTTTGCTTCTCTGGGAGTTCATTCCTATATATGTGGTTCTGCAGAGTTGGCAGTTCCAGGTTGCACCAGTTTGTGAATGAAAACCATTTTTAAATGGTGTTAGCAGTCTTCACATTACACAGTGACCCCGAGAAAAAATGTTCTAAATGTTAAATTTGCAGCTCTCCTGATGTCTCATTTAGTAGTGAGAAAATACAGAGATATGTTCAATAATTAAATGGGAGAATTCTGTTTTTCTACATTTTTACCCAATGCTTGCCTGTCACTTTTCAGAATGTAAGTGAACAATAATGACAATGCCGAGGACCAGCCTTATTATTATAACAAATACAAGTTTCTGGCCTTTAATAAAAAAAGGATTATTTGGAAAAAGTGCTACCAGATTTCTCTTAAATTTTCTAGAGAAGTGTTTATGATAAGAGTCAGAATGGGACTTGACACAGCACAATTTCCTAGAGGTTACTTTGAAGAATCCTTATACTTAGGATTCAGGGTTCCTTCTAAATATACTTCAGTTTTTTAATTCTATGTTTTGTTTCATCTGAAAGCCAACTGACTACTTATTCCATTTCTCTTTACTTCAGATTATAAGTGTACTCAACTGAGAATTGGACTTCATTGAGCCTGGGGCTGGTCTTACAGCTGAGCTGCTTACTCTTTTAAAAAGATTTAATGAATCTCTTACCTATAGCATTATATAGAGAAAATGTTAAAATATTAAAGGGGTATAAGATTCTACTATATATGGACAATTTCTAATCTGATTAAATTAATATCTTGCCTCCCTATTCTATAAAGATAGAATAGGTTTAAACCTTTAAAGATAAAGGTTCCCTTGCACATATGTGCTAGTCATTCCTGACTCTAGGGGGCGGTGCTCATCTCCATTTCAAAGCTGAAGAGCCGGCTCTGTCCAAAGACATCTCTGTGGACATGTTGCAGATATGACTAAATGCCAAAGGGGCACAGAACACTGTTACCTCCCACCAAAGGTGGTCCCTGTTTTTCTACTTGCATTTTTTTTACGTGCTTTCAAACTGCTAGGTTGGCAGAAACTGGGACAAGTAGTGGGAGCTCACCCCATTAAGCGGCACTAGGGATTCGAACCCCTGAACTGCCGACCTTTCGATTGACAAGCTCAGCATCTTAGCCACTGAGCCACCGCATCCCAGTATCCTTATTCTATAGATTGGCATAAAACAGATCCCACTGAATTACTGCAATAATACTGACAAATATGAGTATCAAGGTGTTAAGAAAGAAAGTCGGGTATCTTTCTCATTGGCTAAATTTACACTAATCCCTACTTTGATTGCAGTAAAAAAAAATCTAGGTTGATCATTTACAATTCCTTGGAATTTGGGGGTTTAATAAATTTGATTAAGATTAATTTAACTCTGAATCTGAATTACATTTTAAAAAATCATCCTATTTTTTTTATTCCTCCACATTACTTAAGCACATTTACAAGATACTGAATACTTTTTTGTTGGAAAATTTGAAATTAATTTTCCACATTTTTAGTTTAGCATTATTGTAGCATTAGACAGGGAATGAAGTAAGAATCAGAATTCATTTCCTCTTTGGCTCAAGTATTTTGTTCAGATCCTTGCAAAAACTGGGAACTTTGCCTGTAGGACTTAATGCTGCAAGATATATTTGGAAAATATTGGTGTCAACCTTGAAGCTGGCCTGACTGAAGCCATTTTGAGACTTCAGCGCTGATACACCAGAGAAAAGGGATAGGGAGGAGGGAATAGAGATAGTTGGGGTGTTGTAGCCAAAACAAAATACTTTCTCGTGGGAACCAAGGACATTCAGACAGGTGCTCAGAAGGCGGGGACTGGAGTCACCTAGCAACAGGACAGTATCCTGATTGGACCATGTGACTGATTGTTTTGATAAAGTGACAAACTTCCACTTTTAATTAGATGAAAACCATGAGAATACTCAGAGTCAGTTTTCACCAGCCTGTGCCAATATGACATATCTAATAAACCTAATATTTGAGGAAATTGCCTGCCTCAGAGTTTTGTTTGCTATGGGTATGTTACTTGGAACCCTGACAATTAGCTTATAGATGCCATGTTGGTATTTTATATATGGTATTTTTGTGCACATTGAACACTTCAGAGAATACTTAATAAGGATCAGTTGTAATCATGTTACTGTTGGAGTTGCAGTTTAGATGTTAAAACATTAACTTCTATAGTTAGTTTTATTATATCCACATTTGGGGCTCAAATCAAGGTATAATAACTTTTTTTCTCATTGGGAATTAAGGATGAACATGTCCTTCCTGACTATCTGAATTTATCAAAAGATGAAGAATTGTAGGGTTGGTCAAGATAATTGTTATGTAGCACTGGAACAAATAATCTACACCTGATCTGTAGTAATGGATTGAATTGCAGTATTTAATAAAATTCGAATTAGATTATTTATTCTCTCACCTTCTCCTCTTCTTCTAGATTTGGAACAATAAGTTTAAAAATTTAAGACTCTCCTTTATTATTATTACTGCTATATATTTTCTTCTAAAGAATGCTCAGCAAATGTTGGTGATTTAGGAGCTTTAGTCAAATTCTATAGTTATGGCTCCTAATGCTCCAGTAACTATGAAAAACTATGAGTACCCAGATTGTGGGGGCAATAAGCTGACTGTATAAATATACAAGAAGTATGAAGGCTATTGCTTAAAGCATTGTAAACCGCCCTGAGTCTCCGGAGAAGGGCGGCATATAAATCAAATTAAAACAAAAAAAAAAAAAACATTTGCCGGTTTATTCCAGGATGTAAATTGTCTGAATAAAGCCACCTTTTGCAATTGACTAATGGTGAATTTGTCAATGTCAATGGCATTCAATAGTGCTTCAGTTGTTTTGGGATTGTACCTAAGGCACCTGTGGGTACTCCTTTGCTTTCTTTTGCCAGAGTCATTCTATTTCTAGCTGCAGATCTTGTATTTTGTTATCTTCTCCAGTTCTTTCTCTTCTATTATGCTGTCTCTGGATACTGCCATCTCCAGTATATTATTATCATTATTATTATTATTGTCATCATTATGATTACTGATGTTATGCTGTCTCATTAACATTGTTGTGAGTTTGTATTCCTGCATTAGTTTAATAAACCAAGAGGATTGTTTGAGATGGGACAATGGTGATATGTATGTCAAGAGTCCTGGATAGATTGCTGTGTTGAGACTTATTGGTTATGAATGTTTCCTTCTGCAGAAACAGGGCAGGGATTTGCCTTAAAATGATTCATCTTATGGGAGCTGTGTTGGTTAACTGGACCCACCTTCTCTTAACTGGATCAGAGAAGCATCCACTTCAATGAAACTCTTTATTAGTATTCCCTATCCTCATTTTTTTTATAAATGTTATAAGAAAAGGAGTAAGAGCCTTGGTGGTGCAGCAGACTAAAGTGCTGTTAAGTAGTACTTAGCTGCCAGCTGCCTACAATAACTGCAAGTTCAAATCTCACCAGGCTCAAGGTTGATGCAGCCTTCCATCCTTCCGAGGTAGGTAAAATGAGAACCCGGATTGTGGGGGCAATAAGCTGATTTTGTATAAAAAAGAACACCGCTTGGGGGGGCCGAAAGCCCTACTAAGCAGGTATATACAAAAGTATGAAGGCTATTGCTTAACGCATTGTAAGCCGCCCTGAGTCTCCGGAGAAGGGCGGCATATAAATTGAACCAATAAATAAATAAGTGAAGACCCCAGAGAAAGGGCTCTGGAAAAAACCCTTATGGGATTATGAGATGAATAAACTAAAATATTTTCATCTAGATATTGTTTTCCAAACACCTTCTGTCTTTTCCATTGTGCAAATATATATTACTTTGATGGGGCAGTGTTTGATTTCGTGGATGTCCTATTTAAAAAAGAAGCAATGTTTATGGAAATATTGCAAAAGCTGTTGAAGACTACCATTCATCTACAATTGTAATGGGATTTAGATATTGCTTTCTTAGTTCTTTCATGGAGGCAGGTAGTTATTGAGATTACCCAAAGCAGTAGGACAAACAATACAAGTGTTTTAAGAGTAGAACTATATTCTCATTCTTTGGCAGAGTTGGGGGAGCCTGTGGAACATCTGAAGAATGGGAGATCTGTAGGAAATTATTTTTTATCCCAAAAGTATAACAGAGCCATAACAATGAAGGTTATTATGACCAAATGTGCTGGGATGGAAACCTACAGTTCCTTGAATGTTAATTTATTGAATATTCCAAACTTGATCTCCGTGGCTAATGTGAATTTCAAAATGAGAATCTTTTATGATAAACATTCTGGAACAAAGAACTCTTTCTCCCTTGTAAATTGTTCTTCTGGCAAAGCTTATTGTTTGCCTTGCAACAAATATGTAAGGAAGGTTAGATTGAGAGTTGTATGATGTTTGCCCCAAGGATGTTAATGAACAATAAAGGAGGTTGAATGTAGCATGCTAATCTTTTCACTATGTTCGTTTCCCGTCATACATTAGCCATACAAAGAAATGAAGAGATGACCCACAAGGACTTCAAGAAGGCAACAGTGGTTTTTTGAAATGTGGGTCCTGGTAAATATGTGTTTAGGTGTCCTAGAGCAGGGAAAGCTAATCTGTCAAGGCTGATCTTTGCTCATAACCTTGACTGTTGTGAGCAGGAATCCTGGTGATGTAGTTGTTACAATGCAGTACTGCAGTCTGACTCTGCCCACAGCCTGGAATTTGATCCTGATGTGGTTCAAGGTTGACTCTGAAGGTTTACTGATCGGTCTGTGGTCAGTAAAATGAAGACCCAGATTGCTGGGTCTTACAATGCTGACCTTGTAAACTGCCTAGAGTTTGTAAAGCATTATGGGGCATCATATAAGTCTAAATGCTACTGCTATTCTTATCGTGGGGGTCCTTCTTGGAATATTGCCCATAACAATTTTATAACAACAGTCCTGCTACATCAGGCCAGTGTTTTATATAGGCCAGCTTTCAATGTCTCATGATGGCTATTCAGATACATAGACAAGAGTGACTGTCCTCTTCCACTGTTTCTCCCAAGTAGCTGATGTTTAAGGAATGCTCTGCCAGCACTAAGCTTTAATAGGTGATATTAAATTCTGACAATGGGAGAAAGGGACAAAAGATCTCTATCCATTTATTCCATAATGTGTCTGACCTGATCCATCTCTATCATGTCTGCTCTTACATGCCTTCACTGAATTCTAAAAAATCTCCAATTCCCCTTCCTTTGCAGGGGAATTCTTTAATTATATTCTTAGCTTCTTTTAGTATATAGTTCTACCATGAACTTCTTCAAGGGTCATGGACCACCTTGTTCTCTCCTATGATGGTTAACTATAAAAGAGAGATTGGGCTTCAAAGATACGGAACTCATATGAACCTGATCATTTCAACAATAAGTCTTGCTGAACTTTTAAAATTTCACACAGTTACTTGAAAATCCAAAGTGACACAAAATTGTTCAACTGTATATGAAATTGTTCAGATATCACAGGGTTCCTTATTTCATCCCATGCAGAAAATTCAGTAATCTGTAGCAGAACTGACCTTCCATAATTAAGGAGAAAAAGCTGATTAGTGCTCATGTGAATAACTACTGGGAAATATCAGGACTGTGGGATAGATAAGGAAGTGGAAAAATGAAGAAGGCAAAGGCAAAATGTTTGTGCATCACTACCAAGCAAAAGTCTTGTGGGTGTCCCTGAAGTTGCCAAGAGTAGAACATTCTGGAAGAAAACTATGTCTCCAACCAGGTGTTCTCTTAAGATGTATGACTAGCTGGGAACAAATAAGAAGAGAACATCCAGATATCCAGAAGGCAGTAAGTTGTGAACATGTAAATACAGATGGGATCAAGAGAGCTCTTTAGAGATCTTGCAGTAGCTTGAGAAAAAATAATGCAAGATGAGCCACGGTGTCATAGTGGCTAGACATAGTGCTTTACTACAGGCTACTTCTGCTGTCTGCCGGCTGCCTGTAATCTGGCAGATCGAATTTCACCAGGCTCAAAGTTTTGGCTCAGCCTTCCATCATTCCGAGGTGGGTAAAATGAGGACCAAATTGTTGGGGGCAATATGCTAACTCTGTAAACCGCTTAGAGAGGGCTCTAAAGCATTGTAAAGCGGTATATAAGTCTAAGCGTTATTGCTATTGCTACTTCAGTATGGAACAGATGTTCATTATGGGGAAGGATTATGAGTTCAGCAATGTTGATTTAAGACAATAGCCTTTTCTATTTGGTTATATAAAGCTCATTTTTTAGCCAGGATATAGTAGGTGATTTCTATTTAGGCTATCATCCTGATGTGATGTCTATTTAGTAGCACTTTGAGCTCAGTTAAGAAAAGAAAAAGCAACAAGCAAAGAAGTAATGACTAGTCACAATAATGTCAGTCTGGAGACCTCTGGAGGAAAAGAAGTGAGAATTGTCATTTTTAAAGCTGAATTCTATTGTCAATCCAGACAGTAGAAATGCGATGAAAAAGAGATTTACACATCGTCAACACAGAGAATAAAGGTGCTGAAAATGGCAACTGGGAAAAGACACCCAACCCCGTTCATTCACTTGGGATATTCTGATGTTTAGTTTCCTTAATTATCACTTGTGTCAGTACCAGAACATGCTGTCAATTCCAATACAGTGGTAGGTTGGAATTCAATTGCTTTGAAACTCATCGAATTTGGTACTCAACACATTTTGACGCAAACATTTTGTTCAGGTACTCATCATTTTTTTGAGCTAGAATTTGTTGGTATCGGCTGCCTTGTGACTCACTACATTATTCCTACTGGGAAACATTTGTTTGGTACTCAATACCCCTCCTGGAACCAATTAACGATGAGTACCAAGGTACCACTATATTCCTTCTGGTTTTTTTTTAAGATGTCCCCATTTTGGGTCCAGAACTTAAGCAGTCTTACCATATATTTTTCCTATTCCTTTGAATGAAGTTCTTTTTTTTTCCTTCTTAAGCTGACAAGGTCCAATTGCAGTGACATGGAAGGGAGAAAAGATTTTGACACCTCATTTTAAGGAGCTGAAGTCCAGCAACCTAGTTTGGGGTGTGACCAGAGGTATGTCTTGGGAAAGTGGGAATAAATTATTAGCCTCCCATCTCAGCTTTTTAGCTGGCATGTAATTGGCAAGGTGTTGTGTAATTTCATTCAGTTTGGAATTAAAATTGATCAATAATCGTATCTCCAATCTGTATTTTCTACCTCTTTTAATGAAAAATCATTTCAGAAGTTTTAGTTGCAGGCTGGAAGGATTTACTCCTTCCTCCTTTCTTTAGAAAAGCAGAGTATGAAATATCTAATGATATAACATTCTGCAACTGTCCAACTTACCCAATTCTCTTTTTAGCTTGCAAGAGAATTACACTGTCCTATGGGCTCTTCGTATCTTGAGGAGCCATGGTGGTTAGAATGCAGTATTGCAAGCTAATTCAGCTCACTGGCAGGAATTCAATTCTGACAGGGCTCAAGGTTGACTCAGCCTTCCATCCTTCCGAAGTCGATAAAATGAGAAGCCAGATTGTTGGGCTCAATTGGATAACTCTGTAAACTGCTTAGAGAGGGCTGTAAAGCACTGTGAAGCAGTATATAAGTCTAAGTGCTATTGCTATTGAGACTTCCCAGGAACCTGTCATCAAAGACCATCAGTGGAGTTCAGAACTGCATTTCTTTCCCTTGCTTTCTTTTAAATTAAGTTTAAAATATTATTTTAATTTTCTTTTCTTTTATTGAAGACAATAATGGTACAGAGTAAGATAATATCTAAAATGGCTGTGTCTTTCTGATGGTAAAAAAGGGCTTTTAGTGAACTTTTGTTTGCCTTTACCATTTCACATGTCTTCTTTGAACTTTTCATTGATACAAGTAGCAATTATTGTGGAGAGGGGAAGAGAAAGAATTTGGATAAAATCACTACTGGAACAAGGAATTAGAGTCCTTTTCTTCTAGTGGAGGTCCACCTCTGGATTGAGGATGGCCCTTGATTCATTAAACCCCAAATCATTCAATTAATAAATGGAATAGTAATCTAACTTCTGAAGGGTCTTCCTGCAAGATATTCAGAACAAAGCTAAAGGTTATGTGGCTAAAAATATCTCTTTTTTACATGAACAGCCATAAGAATAAGGATGTGTGCCTCACTAAGCTAATTTTTATAAACAGTCATGCAGATAATATTGATGCCAAAATAATGTGGGAGCGAAATAAAAACAGTTTTGCTTGAATTGCTAGGCAAATGTTGATAAGTAACGGAAGATGTGGGAAATGGATTTCATACATATTGGCAGAAGAATAGGTTTTTAATGAAAATAGTGTATATGTAGGCTAATTCTCCTCATGTAAATTGCCTCAGATGGGTATGAATTGTGGTTTTTGTGCAAGTTACAACTGCGAACTGATTTTGTGCAATTAGCTATGTGAATGGTTTAATTTCCTGATGGTAAAGAAAAGAAGCTTCATTTCATAACGTGCTAGATGCCCATTCTGGGAAATCTGAATTCAGATTGGATTAGCTCACACATCAAAATGAGTCTGACCGTCAGAGGCCAACTCCTGTTGGAACTCCCTGCACAGAATAAGCACTATTCAATTTGGCACAGTTGGCCATCTCTGGGCTGAGTAGCAGACCTGGTGTGCAGGCCATAGCGGAAGGATATTGGCGAGGCTCCTGCTTAAAAAGAAAGGGGCATCAGTTTTCCCAATTGTCATAGTTTGGTTAATTTAGAAAATTGGAAGAAAAAAAATTCCACAAGCAATAATATACCCACTTTGGGGTCTTCTGTAAAGAAAAAAAATCTTTTTGCAAATCTGAAACACATTATTTATTTGTGCATTTTGGTAAATGTCATTCTTTATTGCATCCTTGTCTATACAGTATGATAGCTATACACAGCATTATGTAGGACTTCTCCAGCATCTTCTCCAGAGAACTGCCTTTTTATACATTTTGCTTCTTCCTTATCAAGTCGTGAATTCATTTTAAGTTTCAGTGACACAGCTGTGAAGTATTGTAGCTTGAGATAGCTTGCAATGAGACCCAGTAGAGTGTACTGCTTAAGGACATATTTCTAATCCTTGACAACTTTAAGACATCTAGACTGTTTTAGGATACTGGCTGGGGAATTCTGGGAATTGAAGTCCAGGCATCTTAAAGTTGCCAAGGTTGAGAAACACTGGCTTAAGGTGTTGGACTGGTGCTGGGGAAACCCAGGTTTAACTCTATCCTTTCCCTCAGCTTACCCATCTCAAAGGGTTATTTTAAAAGGGAAATGAGGGGAGAAAGCACTCTGTATGCCTCTTTAAATCCCTAAATCCAAAGTGGTATCAACAAACAAATATTATTCTATTCTTCATAGTATAACTGCCTTAGTTTCACATTTGTTTTGTTTTACTGGGCAGTAGTATATTTAGAAAGTTACTGTAGCCTCCATTTAATAACCTTAATACACTGACAATCTAGATTTTATACTATTGACATTGTACATAAAACAGTATCTATAAGACAGGGAATTTCCAAAATGTGGGAAAATCATTCTCCTGTGATTCCCCATTTCCACATAACATGTAAGCACAACCAGCCTTTGAAAAGAGCCTTGATGTTTTATAGATCTGTAGTTACAAGCTGTTCCCTTAAGAGAAGACAAAAATTTTCAAGCTACAAACAGTAAATTGTTCTGCTGACTGCAAACTTTATATTTCCTACAGACTGTTATTCATATCATAAAGATGGAAGGGCCTATGGACCATCATCTAGTCCAACTCTATGCAATGTGCGGGAAACCATAAACCATCCTTATTTATTATTTATTTATTTATTTAATTTGTATACTGCCCTTCTCCAGCTGGACTCAGGGTGGTGAACAGCCAAAATAAAAACAAAGCATACAAAATTAAAAAACAATTTAAAATAATTAAATAGTTTTGGCCCACAATTTAAAACAACCAAGTTAAAACCAATTTACAATTTAAAACCAGAACAATAGGGTCAAGCCAGGCCGGCTAGATGAAATAAATGTGTTTTCAGGGCTCAATGGAAAGCCCGGAGGTATCATGCGTATCTCTGGGGATAGGTCATTCCAAAGGGCGGGTGCTGCTACAGAGAAGGCTCTCCCTCTGGGGGTCGCCAGCCGGCATTGTCTGGCGGACGGCACCCTAAGGAGGCCCTCTCTGTGCGAACGTACTGGCCGGCGGGAGGCTATTGGCGGCAGAAGGCGATCTCGTAAGTACCCTGGCCCTAAGCCATGGAGCGCTTTAAAGGTGGTCACCAACACCTTGAAGCGCACCCGGAAGACCACAGGAAGCCAGTGCAGCTTGCGCAGGAGAGGTGTCACATGGGAGCGTCCCGTTGCTCCCATAATCCCCCGCGCGGCCGCGTTCTGGACCAACTGGAGCCTCCGGATGCACCCCAAGGGGAGCCCCATGTAGAGAGCATTACAGCATTACAGCTGTAATGCTGTAATGTAATTGAGAGGAGACTGTCCAGCCTCTCCTTAAAAATCTCCAAAGACAGACAAATTTCAACTTTCTTAAGTAACCACTTCCTCTATTGTATGGATCTTTCTGGTGTGGAGCTTTTCTTTACATTTTTTTTTAATACAACTATCTCCAAACCTATTCTAACCAGTAAATTATCTTTTGGAATAATGAACTGGTTAGAATAAGCTTGGAGGATAATTCCAACAGTTGGAACTTTGATCCAGAATGGGTCCATGCAATTTCAGGGATGATCCTGCCAATGCAAAGGGAAATCAAGATTCCACATCTCTTTATCATACAGTGTAACTGTAGCTTCCAGCAGTTGCATCACACACAGGCTCATATTCAGTGTTTCATCAATGAACACAATTGGCTGTTCTCTAATGTATTGTAGCATTTCCAAGTCATTAATCCTCCATTTTGCATTTCTCTCCTAGGTGTTCACTCCTTAAATGTAATACAGTCTTCCTTATGAAAGGACTGCTCTTCTCAGTCTAGCTGTCAGACTGAGCTGGAAGCAATCGTTACACCTTTGAGACTTCAGACTTCAGGCCTGCCAAAAATTCTACTGTGGGAAACTGGGAGGGGGGATTGTATAGAGTGAAGAGGCTATGTAGTCAAAATAAAATTCTTTCTAGAAAGTCAAGGCCATTGTGCCCTGCAGCTGTGTGGAGAAGAATGAGGAGGTATTTTCTGTTTGGGAGGGTACCTTATTGGTGCATGTGATGGACATGTGAGTGAGGGGCAAGGACTTGAACTTTCTTTTGGGTGAAGAAAACCCGGAAGCTCTCAGATTCAGGTTTTCCCAGAAGTGCCGATATGACATCTCTAATAAAAGTTAGCTTTGAGGAACTTCAAGCCACAGAGTTTGACTTTGTTGGGGATATTACTCGGAACCCTGACACTAGCTTTACAACATGTCCAGATTTCAACTCATTCTGTTATCTTGGGTCTTGGCTGGACCAATTTTGCATCATCCACATCTCTGATAAGCGGCCCATCAATTCTGTCATCGAGGTCATTAGCAAAAAGTTGACTAATAATGGATACCAGGAAGGTCTCTGGGGGACGGCCCCCTGCCGTTTCTGATCTGCAATTTGCTCTGCAATTAAGCACGTTTTGAGTGTGGTTAGGCAGAGAGTTCAAATTGCACCTTAACAGCTTGTCATTGATAATATATGGAAATATGTCAACCTCGCTGAAACTGAGGTAGATGATAGCCCCAGAGCTCCCAATGTCCATCACAGTTTTTACCTTTTCAAAGGAGATCACAAGATTTGTCTCACATGGCCATTTTATTTGACAAAGCCACGTCCACTGATTGCAATCACAATCTTTTCTTCAAGATGTTTCCAAGGGCCTTAGTATCTTTCCATCTATTGATGCTTGATTGGTAATTATTGGGATTCCCTCTTTTCTTGAAGACAGGGACCGTATTTATCTTTTCCAGTCCTTTGGCCTTCTGTAACTTAGGAGTCCTTGGTGCTCTCTGAGCTTGGTTGTTTTCTTTCAGACATTTCATTATCCAAATTAGGTAATGTCATAAATGCTAGCACTGACCAGTCCTAGTGCTGAAGGTGTTTGGGTAATGAAACATCTGAAAGAAAAGAACCAAGCTCAGAGAGCATCAAGAACCTCCCATTTCAACTTGAGTACAAATATTCTCTTTTATTGTACTTCCCTAATTTCACCAGGATTCTTCAAAGATAATCAGTAGGGATTCAGACAGATGTCCAGATAGTTTTCTAATTTTCTAGGTTTTATTTCATCATATCATAGGAACTTGAAAGTGAGTAGAACATCCTTTCTTACATTCATATTGATCTGTACCCCATTCCCCCTTGTATTTGTTTCCAGACTGTGTTACTTAGATCACCATTTCTTTGATGAAGAGGCAAACAAGGAGTTGAGTTCCTCTTCTTTCTCTTGGTTTTAGATTTATCCAAGCCATTGTCTTTTTTGACTACTTGTTGACATGTATGAAGAAAGATTCTCTCTGGATTTTGCCTGCCTTGATAGTCTTAGCTCATTTTCTGCCTAAGCTTTCCTAACCTCATTCTTGCATTTCAGAGTGAAGCTTTGTAGTTTTCCTTGGTCATTAGCCCTTCCTTCCATTTCCAGTAAACATCCTTTTTTAGTCTCAACTCCTTTGTAACTTGCCTATTCAATCACACTGGGTCTTTAGATGGCTAATTTTCTTCTTCAGTGGTATTGTTTGAGACCATCCTATCCTTAATTTCCTTTTCAAGAAGTCCCAGCTTGCTGCAACATTTTGCCTTTTAAGATCTCCTTTCTCTGATATCTTGCTTATTACTCCTCTTTGTTTATTAGAGTTGGGCTTTCCAAAATCAGTTATTTGTGTTTGATTATTTTTCCTAAGATTTTTGTTAAAACCAAGAATTCTAACAATACTTGATTACACATTTCTATTATTTTAATTCTTAGGCATCAGACTAAAATGGGGAGACTATCAGATCTAGTCCCACTTTAAAAACAAAGCCAGCTGGATGACCTTGGGCCAGCCACTTTCCTTCAGCCCTAGGAATGAGGCAATGGCAAACCACTTCTCAAAAACCTTGACAAGAAAACTGCATAGATTTGTCCAGAGATCTTTTTCCCCCTGAAATGTTATGCTTAGATGCCAGAATTTCCTTATCACAACTATGATATTTCATGTTTTTTGTGGCTTTAGTTATTTGCTAAAATAAATCATCTCCTGAGTCTGACTAGTTTATCACAAACTTCTTTTAGCTGGGTTTTTATTTCATGTCATATATTTCATAATCTGCTTAGATATTTTCATTGGATCTTTGCAAACTTCTATATTCATCAATTGAATCTATTTGAATTCTGAAATTAATAAATGCCAAATCTGTTTCATTTTCAGTTAAATTCTCATTAAACTCTGGTTACAAGTACTATAACAGTCAACAGACAGAATGTTGAATTATGTGTTTATATATCTAATTTTGAAGGGAAAAATCCACTGGAGTTCTCTGTAGTGTTTCATATGAAGAAATCTGAGCTGCTCACTAATTTAGGTTGTCCAAGATTGTACCTTGGCTATTGTAAATAGTGGTTTTTAAAAAGCAAAACGTGGTGCCCTCTAGTGGACATCTATTATACTTCTAAATTGAAACATGAGTACTATAAGGTTTATCTACTTACTAATCAGATTTACCAATACTATTTAAAACTACAGTATTGCAGTTTATAAATATTCTCCCATCTTCCACGCTTCCTACTCTTACAATGGGAGATCAATGGGAGATTCAATAAATGAATGAAATAATAAAAATATTTTCTTATTAAATACTAGAAAAAAATAAAGAGAAATTTAAAGCTAATCTCTTGTTCCATCTCATAAAATACGGTTACCATATTTGGCCTGTGTAAATCCAGGGAAAGAAACAAAGAGTTTCTCTCTTATGGTTTTCTCTCTTAAGAGTTTTCCATATGGTTTTCCTCTCATCATTGGTAGTCAAATCATTAAGATTATAAAACTGAGATTATATATCACTTGTCTAAACATATCCACATGCAATAAAAATAAAAACAAGCAAACTCAAAACCTCTTAAAAGCGAGGTATAAACAATAAAGCATTACAAGGTATTTCACAGCCATATAACACAAGAAGAAATTAATAAAGAAAAAAACCCCCAAAAACATATTTGATGGTTAAAAAAACCTGTGCATCCATTAGATAAGAGTAAAGAGTTATACATTTCCACTTGTCTTTGCTATACCAAGAAGCAGCATTGTGAGTGACAGCCGCTTATTGGTCATCCACTAACAAGCTGCCCACTTGAAAAAAGTAAAGGGAAGAAAAGGAAGGATGCAGTGTCACTGAATCTCCTTGTAAAACTGAGGGATCTTTTTTTCCTACACAGGAAGGCTTTGTAACATTAATTGATTAAACTGAAAAGGCACATCAGAAAGTCGCTTAGTTAAATGCCCTAGAAAAAGGAAGTTTTATTGATTCAAGGTAACAGGGTCTATCCTGACTGCTTAGTGTGGATTTTCAGCGTGCCCACAGGGTACAGTAGCAAAAGCAAAAAAATGGCAGTCACAATGATGCAATCAACATTCTGCCTTTCTTTAATGTGTATTGCGCAAAATTGAAAACTAGCAGTTTTGGTTATGCCATTGTGGCCATCATATTGACTTGGTTTTTCACCCTACTTTGTGGACACCCCTAAAACTGCTTGTGGAAAACTTATAAAGAAAAAGTTTATGAATTGGGGGTAGAAACATCTTCCTTTTACTGTATTCTGTGCTATTCAGCTTTCACAGGTGACTAACATGGGATTAATCTAATAAAATGTTTGTACAATGCTCAGGTTATGGAAATGGTCTAATGGAGCCTCAATCTTTTATCTGGATTGAGAAGACAAACTGAGCTAAAAACTGGATGTAGTCATGGAAAAGGTTACCATTAGGATCTGCAGCATCTTTTTCCTGTTATCTGGTGGTCGCTCATATACAGGGAGTCCTTGAGTTATGACTGGAATTGAACCTGGCAACTGTGGTTGTAAGTTGGTCATAAAGAGGATCACCATGTGACCAGACCCAATTTTGTGGCCTTTATTGTGGTGGTCGTAAAGCAAACACCAGAGCTGTTTAACTGAACGTTGTGGTTGTTAAGCAAGCATAATGTTTGTTATGGGGTAGTTCCTGCCAAAAACTGGAAGTAAATGCTGATTTCTAGCAAAGAAGTCATAAATTGAGGTTATGTGTGGCACTGCAAAAGCTATAAATGTGGGCCAGTTGTCAAGCACCCAAAATGCAGTCATGTAACAGTGGGGAGAATGCCCCTGATGGCAGAACTTTGAAACCAGGTCATAAGTAGTTTCTTTGGCAAAGTGTGTTGTAACTTCAGATGATCTCTAAGTAACTGGTTGTAACTTGAGATTTACCTATATTTGCAGCCCACATTTGATTGCCCCGCATAAATGATTGCAATGAAACTTTGATTTATTGTGTCCTCATTTAATGGATCATATGCAGAGCATCATATATCGATGTACAGATGCCACTGAAGTAACAGACAAGTCCACTGCATCTGAAAGAGTCCAATAAAGTTGGTTAAAAATTCATTTTACCTTAATTTTACAAACTCTGTAGTGATTTACACCTTTGGCTCAATTTGCATCATTTGTATACTAATGAATTGCTACGTACATGATGTAAGTTGATACCAGTGACATAATTTGCACCAGGTCTGAGAGATTAAGGGGAAAAAAGGATTGATACATCACCCCTCTGCTCTCAGCCTGCCAGAGGAATCCACATGCATGTTCAAATGCCCTCACAGTATTGTATCTTGGTCTGAATGGTTAATGGGTCCAGATAATATATTTCAGTGTCTACTGATCTCAGCCAGCAGAGAATTAGATGTTCTGTTTCTGGATGATGGACACTGAAATGCAATACATTTGGATGGGCACCAGGTAAGAGAAGACTGCTAAAACATGTTGGATATATAAGTACAACCTTATACATGAGTTATGACAATGAATTAGACATTTCAAAAAAGGCAAAAAATCCACTGTTTGCTACTGTTTAAATATTTATAAGCAAAAAACCCCACCTCTTCCTAATTTCCTTGAAGAAATCTAGCAGTCTAGGTCTAGCCAGTAGATTGCAGTTGATAACCTGAGACTTTAAAGAGACATGTAGCTTTCTAAAATCCTTGCATTCAACTCCAGAGCCCCTGCCCAAGTTGCTACTAATGAATAATATATGGTAAATAATAATTTATTTATTGTTTATTTATTTATTGGTTCGATTTATATGCCGCCCTTCTCCGGAGACTCAGGGCGGCTTACAATGCATTCAGCAATAGCCTTCATACTTTTGTATATACCTGCTTAGTAGGGCTTTCGGGGCCCCCCCAAGCAGTGTTCTTTTTTATACAAAGTCAGCTTATTGCCCCCACAATCCGGGTCCTCATTTTACCTACCTTGGAAGGATGGAAGGCTGAGTCAACCTTGAGCCTGGTGAGATTTGAACTCGCAGTAATTGCAGGCAGCTGGCAGCTAAGTGCTACTTAACAGCACTTTAGTCCGCTGCATCACCAAGGCTCTATCTACAATAATCAAATTGTATCATGGCAAATGATCATCAATTCTTCCTCTGGTTCCTCCCGTCTTTTGGAGCTTGTCCCAACATGTCACTGTTCAAGGACAGGTGTGGCTTTTGGTTCTCCTCTAGGTTATGCATTTCTGCAGTAGATTGCGGATTACCTTTTATGCAGGTTCTGGGCAGGGAGTTACCTGCAGCCTCTCCTTTTCTCATACATATTGTTTCAAGCTGTTTATTACACTTAGGAGACTATGAGACAAAGATAAAAGGGAGGAATCTTACTATGTTTCAGTGACTCAGTTCAGTCCCTCAGATCATTTTGTTTTCTTAGCAAATTACATGCTGCTTTTAGCCTCAGGGTTACTTTAGGGCTAAAAACAAATTATGTCATTATTTTTTTTTAATGTGCTACAAAAACTGTATTTTTTTTTCTTGGAGCTGCAATAGCCTGATTCTGTGTTGCTATAATTATTTGTCACGAAGATATATTACTTTGCTTCTCTTTCTTTCTAAGAAGTTATTTCAAGTCCTTAGCATAGCTGATCAGTGGGTGAACGTTTACTGCAAATTATAGCACTGCATCAGTAATCTAATGGAAATGGCAAGATTAAAAAGCTCATATTATATGAAATGAAATAAGGCTTCCCTGTATGTCTTGCCTATTTAACATAATGAATACTTCCATAGCAACAAAATTCAGACGATAAGCAATTACCTTCTTCTGAGTCCTTGAAATGAAGACATTTGACCCAAAACAAGTGGTGGAAATCAGAACGAAAGAAAAGATCTGGGTGAATAAGATGTTTTCAACCCACTCCCTCCCTCCAGATAATAGCAATAGCACTTAGACTTATATACCGCTTCACAGTGCTTTACAGCCCTCTCTAAGCAGTTTACAGAGTCAGCATATTGCCCCCAAAACACTCGGTTCTTATTTTACCAACCTTGGAAGGATGGAGTCAACCTTGAGCCTGGTGAGACGTGAACAGCTGAACTGCTGGCAGTTGGCAGCCAGCAGAATTAGCCTGCAATACTGCATTCTAACCACTGTGCCATATTTTACTGATTCAGTTGTGATGGAAAATGGAAAAAAAGATGGAGGACTGTAAGCCACAGTTGTTTGGGAACAGGGAACACCTGCAGAATAAAGGTGCTAAAAGAATTAAAGAAAGCAATTGAGAATGGGTGGTTGAAGCTTGTCTTGGGTGGTTTTAACATATCAAAAAAATGATGCCTCAGTCACAAAATTGCAATCTCTATCATTACTCCCTGTGGATAGCTTTTGGGAGATTCCTTAAGGTGTTCATGGTCACTTCCATGTCTCCTTTAGAATCTCAAATATATGACCTGAAAATACTTCAGTCCTGTAAGCACCATCCTTAATGCTGTTGTTTAGAAAGAGCCAAGAAATAAGTTTCTTGACAATAAGATTAAGGTTGAATGGAGCTTTAATTCATTCAATAGAAGCCCCTGAATCCATAATTATTTTGTTAAAGATAAATGTGTAAGATAAATAACTAAGAGTTACAGCAAATCTGATACTTTAGATAGCAATAATTTACAACTTGTCTACTAATAACACCGGTCACAGCAGATATAACTTACTCATTGTATAGAATTCTCTAATCATTCTGTTAAATTTTTAGTACAGAACAGTATATCATACTTCTATAATGTAGGAAGTTAGCACCCACCCCTTTCCTAGAAGAATGAAATATTTTAGGAGATATTAAAAAGGCAGAATATTATGATTCCCTGGATGAGAAATGGAGAAGCATGTTTTAAAGATGAAGCAGCTCCCACCTTCCTGCTCCCCCCACTCTTTGTCAATGGGCCAGAGGCAGAAACTCAATTCCCTCCCATCTTTGTCAATGGACCATCATCTGCAACACAATAGGACCCATCTAGCAACAGAAACTCACTACATGGCACCTGGGAAGATTACATCAGCCAACAACTAACTAAGACCCCCACCCCCTGGGAATCTGACAACCAATCAGGATACTCTTTCAGGGCCCCAGGAAGTTCAAAGCCAGAGAAGGCATAAAACCTAGGGACTCGCTGCATCTCAGCCCCTTTTCTGTTCAGGAACTCAAACCATGTGATCCTGTCCACCATTAAACCATCTTTCCAAGCAGTCTCCATGTTTCCAGTGTCTTTTTCCCCACTTGGAGCTGAACCCAGAAGGATATTTCTTCTAACAATACTAGCAGTAATATGGAATATGTTGCAGCAATCCAACCAGCACACAAGTAAACAATTCAGCAGGATTCATTTATAAAAGAAACTTCTTTATATACAATACCATACAACAGAAGCCAGAACCAGAACTCAGAATCCAGAAGTACAGAATCAATAATCACAGAAGCAATATAATACAGAGGCACTCATATATCTACAGATCAGTGAACCTAAGCCACGACCAGGCTCCGAGCCGTCTGGGTCACCAAACAGTCCCCATTGGCTGACCTGTTACCATGTCTACCCCAATTCATGAACTCTCTCACACCCTGACAGAATATTTCTTTTACATTGAATAGAAATGCATTAAATATATTTTATTCATCCTTCCTAAATACAACACTTAAATGATTCCAATTCTTCTTGAATAATGTGTTTTGTCAAGTGCTGAAAGGTTAAAATGTTTCCTGTGAATAATTTTTATACATCATTCTGTCTTACAAACGGAAAGCTGATTTACAAATGGATTCTATTTTTTTCTATTACCAGGATTCTTTTGAAACCATGAAAGTTTGATCTTGTACTTTCATACTCACAAACATGTTTGTTTGGCAGAATAGAGTTTTACAAATCATACAGACAGTTTACACAGGCACTTCACTTAATTATGTCTTAAATTAATGTAGGAGGAGAGCTGTGTTAGTTTATGGTACCTGAAAATCAGAAGGAGTTTGGTGGCCACTTCAATTACGGTAATACATTTTATTAAAAGTTATAAGCTTTTGTGAGCCGAAGGTCACTTCTTCAGATGCATGGAGGAATTTGAGCAATTAGGATTTGGATTTTAATGAGGTGAGGAGGAGGAGGGGAAGAAAGGATGGTGACAGAGACGAAGGTTACATGGGAAAATTCCTCTTCTAATTTTATTTATCTATTTTAAAAATTTGTATGGCTGCCCATCTTAAAAGTACAACTCTGACCAGCTCATAGGAAAAATAAGAAACCATATAAACCATCGGTGTGAAACTCACATCGGCACGGTGGTATCACGTGACGTATCAGAACTTTCCCTTCGCTAAACCTGGCATGGGCGTGGCCAATGCGGGCAGGGAGTTTGACAGCCCCGATATAAACCATAAACGCCAAAACTAAAACTAAATACCAGTGCAAGCATCTTCCTAAGGTGCTCCAACAATCCTTCATAGGCCCAACTACTCTGTCCCAGAGCCACATCTTGATTCTTTCCTGGACTTTGAAGGAAGCATACCTGACAGCCTTCCAAAATACTAAAATGGCAGCGTGGATAAAGTTTCTTCCAATTATCTTCTTCGGGGTTTGAATCTAAACCTTCTCAGATGTGGTAGGTATTTATCGTAGCCTCAATATTCTTTCATTTTATTAGCTGGCCCAGTTTATTTGTTTAATTTAAGACATTTCAATAGCTGCCCATTGTATAACAAACTCTGGTTTCATTTATTTTTTCATTTATTTAAATTTATATACCGCCCTACTCCTGAAGGACTCAGGGCGGTGAACAGGCACAGAATAAAATACATAGATACAAAGGTTAAAACATAATTAAAACCAAATTAAATAGTTTAGCCCAAGACAATTAAAAACCCAATAATTTAAAAACAGATTAAAAGTTTCAATTTAAAAGCATTTAAAAGAAAAGGGGAAAAGGTTAAGCCAGGCCAGCTTGCTGAAATAGGAGAGTCTTAAGCGCATGGTGGAAAGTGCGCAGATCCGGGATCCTCCGTATCCCAGGGGGAGCTCGTTCCAGTTGCAGTTTTATTTATCATTTATTTATTTATTATTTATTAGTTCAATTTATATGTCACTCTTCTCCGAAGACTCAGGGCGGTTTACGATGCACTTATAGCAATAGCCTTCATTCTTTTGTGAATACCTGCTTATTAGGGCTTTTGGCCCCCCCATAAGCAGTGGGGCTTTCTAGAAAGCACTGACTTTATACAAAGTCAGCTTATTGCCCCCACAATCCGGGTCCTCAATTTACCTACCTCGGAAGGATGGAAGGCTGAGTCAACCTTGAGCCTGGTGAGATTTTAACTCACACTAATTGCAGGCAGCTGGCAGCTAAGTGTTACATAACAGCACTTAGTCTGCTGCACCACCAAGGCTCTTAGTGTTTACATCCCAAGGAACTATCCCATGTGTTGTATCTGTGGGATACTTTCTCTCTCTCATCTGTGTTATCTTTACTGTATTATCTTTATGGGAAGTTAGGTGACATTCTGATGAAAATCCATTTCATTACTGGGAGACCTTTGAATAAGTTGAGTTACACTGGCAATATTTTATGCATAATCAATCAAATAGAACTGGAAGGGACTTTGGAGGTTTTCTAGTCCAGCTCCCTGCTTAAGCAGAAGACCCTATAACTGTGATGGCGAACCTATGGCAGTCACCATAGGTTCGCCACATTTTTCAGTTTGGGCATGTGCAACCATGCAGTTTGGGCACTCGGGTCTGAAAGGTTCGCGATCAATACCCTATACTAGTGGTGGGATTCAAGTAATTTAACAACCGGTTCTCTGCCCTAATTATTTCTTCCAACAACCAGTTTGCCAAACTACTCAGAAAGTTAACCGGTTCTCTCAAAGTGGTGCAAACTGGTTGAATCCCACCACTGCCCTATACCATTTCAGACAAGTGACTGCCTGTACTGTTTGTCCCATTTCATCCCAGCAATTAAGTGGAATAAACTTTTGACTCTTCAATGTAGGAACATATATTTGTTTATGGATCTAAACACCAATTAAATGGCTACCTTTTGGCACCCTTCTCTTCTTTTCCTTGAAGCAACTGTAGCCAGACACACTAGAGACATGCTAAGTCTTGGCACTGGGAACAGATTTCATGCCATGATAGTTTTCTGCCATCTCAAGGCTGGGTGGAAAGGCCTCTAATGGGAAATAGAGGGCAGTCAGGCAACTAAAACCTATCAGGTCCAGTGGTGAGTTGGCTGATGTTGTGCTCTGTACTTTACAGGGATGGAGAAATCAGCAAACAATTTTTGAAACTAAAATGCAGATGTGAGCGCATGCCCTTTCTTTCTTTTTTTTCTTCCTTCCTTCCTTCTTTCTCTTTCCTTCCTTCCTTCCTTTTTTTCCTTTTCTTTCCTTCCTTCCTTTCTTCTCTTTCTTTCTTTCTTTTTCCTTTCTTTTTTCTTTTTTCTTTTTCCTTTCTTTCTCTTTCTCTTTCCTTCCTTCCTTCCTTCCTTCTCTTTCTTTCTTTTTCCTTCCTTTCCTTTCTTTTTCTCTTTTCTTCCTTTCTTTCTCTTTCCTTCCTTCCTTCTCTTTCTTTCTTTCTCTTTCCTTCCTTCCTTCCTTCTTTCTTCCTTTTCTTTCTTTCTTTTTCCTTCCATCTCTTTCTTCCTTTCTTTCTTTCTTTCTCCTTCCTTCTTTTTCTTTCTCTTTCTTTTCTTTCTCTCTCTCTCTCTTCTTTCTGATCGCCCCTTCACGCGCAACAACCCAGAAGAGTTTAAGGCGCCCTTCAGGATTTGCAACTCTTCTGGATGAAGCAGCGCCACTCCCCGAAGGATGCCCAGGGCACCCGCCCAACGAGGCGCGCCGGCCAAAGGGGAGGCGAGGGCTCTGCCGGCCGGCCGCGCCTGGCGGAAGGGGAAGGCTCGTACCCATGAAGCGGCAGGGGATTGGCTGCCGGGGAGGGAGGCATCGTTCGCCTTCACTCTCCCCGCCGCGCCACCCCGCTCTGTAAATAGCGGCGCTTGGCAGGGTCTGGCGCCTGCTCGCCCGGGTTCAAGTCGAGCCCTCTTCGGGAACTGCGGCAGGTCCGGCGTTACTGTCGACCATTGAGGTAAACCTTGCAGGCTGGACGCCTTGTCCCTCCGGGGGTGGGTTGGGCGAGTCGGGCCTAGGAGTCTCCCAGACTCCCGGCGCGCACATGCTGCTGCTGCTGCTGCTTTTGCAGAACCTGCTCTCCCTCTCCGCGCTGAGCCCCCTTGCAGTAGGCCTCGCATGGGGAGCGCATGGGCAGTGGGAGCGGCGCGCCAGGTTAGCAAAGGGAAGCGGGAGCGAATCCTCCTCCGAGCTCTACGCTCAACTTGCGTCTCCTATGGACTTCTTCTTGTTCCTGGCGTTTGAATGGGAGCTTCGTAGCCCTCCTTAGCTCCTTTCTCGTTTCTCCTGAAACCCCTGGCTTTGGGTTAGAGGGTTCGCTTCGCTTGCCTTTTCCAAATGGGTTTGGGCACATTCCCAATCGGCAGTCGGGAATGATGGTTCCAATAGATGTCGAGTCCCTCAGGTTGGGAGAAACACCTTGGCTATGCATCAGAGAGGAGCAAAATAACAGCTTAAGTGTTTTTCCCCCCTCTCAGCATGAAAATCCCTCAGGTGTTCAGAGCTAGAAACAGAGGCAGGAGAAAGCAGTTGGCTCAAAAGTTTCTTTAGCCACTAGATCAGGGGTCTCCAACCTTGGCAACTTTAAGCCTGAAGGACTTCAACTCCCAGAATTCCCCAGCCAGCAAAGCTGGCTGGGGAATTCTGGGAGTTGAAGTCCTTCAGGCTTAAAGTTGTCAAGGTTGGAGACCCCCTGCACTAGATCATAAAGCGAAATACAACATTTAAGAGTTTTGAGGCCTCCCAGATCAGTCCGACTAAAGACATTCTGGGAATATGAGCCCCTTCAATAGTCTTGGGGCAGTTGAAGATTTGCTTTAGAGATTTGCTTTAGAGATTAGAGACTTCCAAAGGCAACTTCTATCTACACATTTAACAGATAGCATAGCAGCCCCTTTGGAGAGGCAGTTTGGTGTAGGCAGGGAATAAAAGAAGTAGGGTGGAAACCAGGAAAGTGATTTCTACTCCTGCTTAGGCACGGAGTTAGCTGGTTGACTTTGGGCCACTCCTTCTCCCTCAACTCTGCCAGAAAGAAGGCAATGGCAAACCACTACTGAAAATGCTGCCAAAGAAATTGCCTAGAAAATTGCATAGAAAACAGCATTCATTATTTAGAAGAGCACAAAGTTTTGAGGTTATCACCCCATCCTATCCCCATCCAACATAATACTATTGGCTTCTAGATTAGTTCCATTTTCTTATTCTTGCTTAGATTACAAGTTTGGCTGTGTTATTGCTACTTTTGCAACTTTTCTGGGATTGTTTCTGTATCAGATAATGATTTTCTATTTCTGTACTGTAAAGATCAGGTCAATAGCACAACTCAGAAATGTAGAGGAGGCAGTGATTTTCCATTGCCATTTCTTAGCAACTAGTGTTCAGTAAATGCTCCCTGTGATCTCAGAGAAAATAAATAGGTGTGTTGGATGCCTAGTTGTAATTGTAGTATTTAATGACTTTGATTTTTATTGTGTTGGTTATAAAAATTCAGAGTATTTCTAGTATTGGTTCACTTCCATGAGTAGCAGTATAAGAAAAATAAGTAAATAACTTATTAAGGTGAATTCTTCTTGGTAGATAATCCTATATGAATTTTTCTAGAGCATTTTAAAGGCCAACTTAATTGGTGACCATCAACACATCTTTTTACATCAACGAACTCATTCATTCATTAGTGTATTTATGTATTTTGCAGAATTTTAAAGAATAATTCCATCCTGAATTTCCCATATTTAATTTTACTGGATATCCTGAGTTCTAACATTGGGAGAAAGATTTTTCATACCATGAAATCCTTACCCAGTTTCTTCTTCTATGGTTTTGCTGCAAGCTAAAAAGACCCCCAAACTGTAGGCTTTCCTTGTAGAGGCCCACGGTTCCCCCACACCACACTTTGACAACCACTACTCTAGAATATCCTTTTTTTCACTTGTGGTGATCACAATGATAAGCAGTGCTCCAAGTTTGAAGTAATAAAGTCACATAAGGATTCTGTTGAATTCTGTTGTTCCCGTCTGAATGGTTTCATTTCAGCAGCCATACACTAGATTGATATTTTTTTAATATTATTTATTTGTTAAATTTATTTTCCATCTATCTGGCTGTGAGACTAGACAATTATTTTTATTAAGCTACCCATTTGTGAGTCAAAAATAGGTCTTTTGATGTGCTTAGATCAGGGGTCTCCAACCTTGGCAACTTTAAGACTTGTGGACAAAGGTGGCTGAGGAATTCTGGGAGTTGAAGTCCACAAGTCTTAGTTGCCAAGGTTGGAGACCCCTGGCTTAGATCCTGTTAATGTGTATTTGAAGTTTAGATTTTTTTTAAAAAAATGAATGACACTCTTGTTTCCATTTAATTTGTTTGCTATTTGATAATTGGGATTGATCCTATTGGAGCTCATTATAATCTCCTTTTGCTTTTAATATAATTAACAACTTACAAATATTAGTAAATTCAACTCACTGCTCTCCTTATAGAATCCCAGCTTGCATTTTTTTTTCCAAGCATGAAAACTGTTCATTTATTCCCTTTCCTATATTTAACTCAGTTAACAATTCAAAAGAATATGTGCCTTCTTATCCCATGTTACTCATTTTGGTAACTGTAATAGTCAAGGTGTTATATAACTGTATATTGATTTTAGAAGTGGCAACTAAACTGAAACAATGTTGCTGTTGGCAGAACAGTATGGACATTTTTGCTACAGTGTTTAAAATTGGCTGTAAACAATTACAGATTTATTTGTGGAACATTTTTAAGGCTAAGATTTCTTGTTACTTATATGCATGCATGCTAGTACATGCATAAATTTCAAAATTGCATTTTGGTCATGTAAATCACTGAATTACAAGGGCACTCTAACTTTGGAGGCATAGGGGGTGTTTGAAATTGTGGGTACTGTGGTTGAAAACTTTGAAGGGTTGAGAACTCCCAACAGCAAAAAGTAAAATGTCTTTCTCTTTTGTTACATTGGAAGTTACGTTTGAAACTCTAATTTGAGAGTTTCTCTGGTAAAGAGGGAGAAGGTGATATACAAATTTGATAAATATATAAATTTCTGAAACCTCGTTTTCTTTTAGGTTTGTTGCTACTAACAGTACTAACTGCTAGGATATGAACTGGAACTTGATTTTATCATACTAGTTCAGAAATATCTTAGCCTGTCATATGTATTTCTGAGTATAACTGAACTCCACTAGCTCTGATTATTGCTTTAAAGCCCAAAGTGACCCCAGATAGCCAGAATAAACCTGAATATGAGAAATGCCACCTTTTCTCTTGTGAACCTACTTATGAACATAGATATTGATCTTCTCCAGGCACTTTTGATGTCAAACACAATGCAAATTTCAGATGGGGAGAAGGCTTTTTGTGATGGAATTTGGAATATTTTCCCTAAGGAGTTTCATTGGGTTCCAATTTATATATCTTTCCAGTAAACTCTTTGAACTTTTTTTCACCTAGGCCTTTAAAAAATGAGGTCAGATAAGGTATATGTCAAAACATTATTTCATTGAGTATAATGCTATTTCTTAATCACAATATAAATATTTAAGAGAAATTTAAAGTTGCATTGTTTGGTATTTGTACCCATTTGCATAGTTTGGTGTGGCAGTCAAGATACCAGGGTAGACATTTGGAGAGACCTTTGGGGCACATAAAGGCAAACCATGTCTGAAAAAACTTGCCAAGAAAACTGCAAAGACTACGCCAGGTGGTCACCAGGATTGAAAAAAATTGATTTGGACTGTAGGCCTTTTGGAAGAGAATTAAAATCTGGCTGTGCAGGCTGACTTGGAGTCCCAATAGGAGCGCTCAAGGTTGGGAGTGGCTGATGGGTTAGAGAAAAGATCTTCGTCCCTGTGATGCCTATCCTGTGGCTTTTTAGTCTATTTAATTTTTCTTAATTTTTAACTCTTTTGTATTATCTTTTTATTATGCTGTAAGCTGCCCAGAGTCACTGTTATAGAGGGGTGTCATATAAACTTAATAAATGAATTGAAAAACTAAATAGAATTGGAATTGTGGATTGTGGATTATTATAATTTTGAACAATGTGGTTGGTAGGAACTTTTATTCAGAATCATGAACAATGTGAATTCTAGGGGAATGTGAGGATTGATTGGTTTGGATGTGTTTTTTGAATTCTTGGAGCAACTTTGTGGGGTTGTTTTGGGAATTACACATGTATATTTACCGCACTTCTCCTTTTTTTGATATGTTACCTGCAAAGTTCTGTTATGATCTTGTTTAGTAAAGAAAAGCCATTTGAACAATAAAAAAGGGCTCAAAGTGCTTGACTATTAGTGTGGTAAAAGTAAGAGCAGTAATGGTAATAATAATGGCAATGTGCCTTTATGGCTTATTAGCTGCCTAGATTTTACAGCAGATTTCTAAGGAATCAAGATTTCTTTCTCTCGTGTTCCATTAAAATGTTGCTTCAAAACATATTTATGCTGTATTCGTTTGTTACTGCATCTTTGCTGTGGCAAGGTTTTCAATCATGCTGCAAGCATTCAAACACACGGGGGATCAGTTTGAGAGGCAGCTTTCAAGATGGCAGCATTATCACAAGTCTGTCCTGGCAATCAGGAGAGAGGATGTTAATGCCTGGGAAAGAAGAGCCCCTCTGGCACCACGCCATGTCAAGATGTTGACCAACTTGGGGTACAAAGTTCTGGTGCAACCATCCAATCGCAGGGCCATCCATGAACAGGTATGTTTAGGTCACGGTGGTGTTTGCATGTAGTATTTTATTTTGCTTTTTTGAAGAGAAAGAATACATGAAATGCATGGGCAAATTAATAAACAACAAAAGCTACAGGGGTCTCCAACCTGGCAACTTTAAGACTTGTGGACTTCAACTCCCAGAGTTCCTCAGCCAGCTTGGCTGGCTGAGGATCTCTAGGAGTTGAAGTCCACAAGTCTTAAAGTTGTCAAGGTTGGAGACCCCTGGTCTATACTATATAGAGAGATTTTGTGGAAAGCTAATGAAATCCTGACATGGATGGGCTGAAATGCCCTTACTCGGGAGCAAAGCAGCTGGAGGCTTTCAGAAAAGAAAGAAGGAAGAGGCAGAGACTTTGGAAAAAGATACCTGGGATGTCAGTAAACTCAAACAAGACTTAGATCAAAAGCAAGGCTTGGAAGAAGGAATGAACCAAAAAAATGATAAGAAGAATTAGAGATAGGGGAGAGCGGCAGAGGTGAAGAAGGATGGATTTCACACAGAATAATCTTTTGTTCAGAAGCTTCTCTTTTAATGTGAAAGGAATTATATTGCAGCTCTGCTGTGGGCTGATGAATATGATCTAACTGAAAATCAAAAGTTTTTCCCCCCCTACAGGACTGTAGAACCACTCCATGGGGGAGGGAGGCTTCTGCTGTAGCTATGTGATCCTGGAAACAAATGTGACTGCTTTAATGAGTGGCAGGCTCTGTACAGGTGGTCCTTGACTTACAGCCACTTGTTTAACGGCTGTTCAGAGTTAACAGTGGCACTGAAAAATAAAAGATACCAGTGCCCATGCTTAATGACTACATGCTTCACTTAACCATGTGAGTTGCTTAACAACCGTGGCAGAAAAGGTCAGACAATTGGGCACGACTCACTTAACAACTGCCTTTTTTAGCATCAGAAATTCTGGTTCCAATTGTGGTTGTAAGTCGAGGACTGCCTATAATTCAGCCTTGCCCGTTTTTCTAAAATAGCTCTTCAGAATCAAATCTGAAGAGCTGCACATCTCTCTTGACCAGTATAGATACAAATTATAGTCACTCAGAATAGCATCTAGAAAACGTATCTCTGTTTTCTGCTTTTGTTCATCTCGGCTGTCTCAGTAACCTTTTAATGATCCATTGGCAGGACTATATTAAAGCGGGAGGCATTATACAAGAAGATATTTCCCAGGCTTGCCTTATTGTGGGTGTGAAGAGGCCCCCAGAAGACAAGCTAATTCCCAACAAGAACTATGCATTTTTCTCTCATACTATCAAAGCTCAAGAGGCAAATATGTCCTTGCTGGATGAGATCCTAAGCAAGGTAATACTGCACTTACTGAGAACTATTGTTATGATAATACCATTATGAAATGCAATAGAAGCAGTGTGAGAATACTTGTCAAGCATGCAATTAACTTTCCATACTATGACAATTACCTGTAATGTGTGTTAGGAGTTTTAAAGGCAAAAAGGAGAAGAAAAATACACATGCTCCCAATCTACTGCTATGCATTTTTAGACTATATTAATCTAAGCAGGAAACATTCCCATCAGCGTGGTTTACATTTCAGTAGACATGCATCAAATGCTTGATTTAATTTTTTACTATAATTAAAAGATGTTTATCTTTAATTGGCTTTTCCTTCTGTTCCCATACATCTCTATCATGAACTTTTCTCCATCCACACACAGTAAATTATTAATTATTAAGTTAGGCAAAGGATTGGAGAGACGGAAATTGTATTTTAGGTTATTTAGAGAAATTCAAGTGTAGTAAGGGAAGGATAAGTCAAATGTAAATTAAAAAATCAAGATTGTGTTGGAACAAAAAAGTCACTAATACTAAGAAATACCCTCTGGGGACAGAGCTGATTTTGAATTCATACTTAATGATTTTTTTAAAAGCCTACATAATATTTTGAAGTCATGAGTATAACAAAGGCACATTTCTCTTACGCTACTATTTCTGAAATGAAAGATATTAAAGCTGGCTTAAACTTTGATACTTGCTTCAATCCCATTTGTTCCAGCGATATATGCATAGGATTTGTGAGGCACCCAAACCTGATATAAAAACTGAAACCACATTCACCTCTGTTAAAAATCTGGATCACGGAGACTAATGTGAGAAGTCACCTGCAGCCTGGCTTCTATGACTTGACTTGACTTGACACATGCTTTCTCTCTGCTTTATGTTTTTAGAAGATTCGATTGATAGATTATGAGAAAATGGTGGATCACAGAGGAGTGCGAGTTGTAGCATTTGGAAAGTGGGCTGGAGTTGCAGGTATCTGGATTGAATATTAATATTGTGCACTGATTTTCCAAAAAGAATATTTGGGGTAACTATGAAGTGATAGTGTATATAAAGTGATACTTCTGTTTTGTTCAGTTTTAGTTCATTCATTTAGATTAGAATGTCTTAAATTTCTGCAACATATTGTACTCTTAGACCATAAGATTCTACCTTATCACAAGTCAGGCTATTTGTATAGCTCAGTTTCATTTGGGAGGTTGTAGTCTGCCTGGTAGCTACTCATCCTGCCTTTTCCCATTAAAACAAAAACTAGAATGCAATGTGCCTCACTCAGGGGTGGATGGCCCACATTATCTAATCAGTAAGATAAGTAATAGATAATCTTATCCAGTATTTATTTGAATAGGAGATTGCATTTATATGTAGGATCTGGTCTGGCTCAGTTTTAGATAAGAATAGATAGCAACTTTCTCCAACAGGAATCCTTCAAACACTGCAGGCTAGAGTTCCTTCATTCCTAGTAATTTATTTGATAAAGGTCTGAAGGGATTCAGTACTTCTAAGCTTCAGAACTGACCCATTTTGGAAAGGATGATGATATATATTTGATATACAAGCTATTTCAATTCCGTTCTGTGTTTCAATTGATTTTTTTTGTTTTTGCAACAAAAACATTTTGTTTTGCGTCATTTGATTAATAACTATATAAATTGCAATTCTAATCCAGGTATGATCAATATTTTACATGGAATGGGATTACGTTTTCTGGCTTTGGGACATCATACTCCATTCATGGTAAGACTATGTACCAATCTGCCAGCCAAACATTATTAACCTTTCTGAAAGTGTTATTGACAATAGTAACTGTTTTCTGTCTTTGGTTTCAGCATATTGGTATGGCCCATAATTATAGAAATAGCAGCCAGGCTGTTCAAGCAGTTCGGGATGCTGGCTATGAAATTTCCTTGGGATTGATGCCGAAATCTATTGGGCCCCTCACATTTGTGTTTACAGGAACTGGCAATGTCTCTAAGGTAAAACACATTTGAAATATGCCACATTAATACATTTTCTCATGGAAATCATAAGCTATTATCTATATCAGGGTAATAAATAGTTTTTAGAAGTACATAATGCCTATCTACAGTACCTTATAAATACTGAGTGCAGTAATGTGATTGCCCCAGGTGGCAGGTAGAACAAGGGATTGCCCCAGTGGTGAAATCCAAATTTTTTTACTATCGGTTCTGTGGGCATGGCTTGGTGGGCGTGATGTGGCTTGGTGGGCGTGGCCAGGGAAGGATACTGCAAAATCTCCATTCCCAGCCCACTCCAGGGGAAGGATGCTGCAAAATCCCATTCCCTCCCCACTCCTGGGGGAAGGATATTGCAAAATCTCCATTCCCAACCCACTCTGGGGCCAGCCAGAGGTAGTATTTGCCGGTTCTCCAAACTACTCAAAATTTCCGCTACCAGTTCTCCAGAACCTGCTGGATTTCACCCCGGCATTGCCCTTATATCAAAGTGGGAAACTCACGGTCTTCATTCCTGATACTTTAATAATAATAATAATAATAATAATAATAATAATAATAATAATACTACAACAACAACAATAATAATTTTATTTATATACTGCCCTCCTCCCGAAGGACTCGGGGCGGTGTACAGCCAAAATTAAAACAAATATATACAATATCATAGTTAAAATTAATTAAAATCATTAAATAGTTTTGGCCGAATTTTAAAACCCAAAGTTGGAACCCAATTTAAAATTATTCAGTTAGACAGCCCCGCCTGTCAGAACAGTAGGGTCTTAAGGGCACAACGAAAGACCCGGAGATTAGAGATGTTACAAATATCCGCGGGCAACTCATTCCAAAGGGCAGGGGCTCCGACAGAGAAGGCTGTCCTCCTGGGTGTCGCCAGCCGGCATAATTTGGCCGACGGACCCTGAGGAGTCCCTCTCTGTGGGAGCGAACTGGTCGGTGGGAGGCTGTTGGTGGCAGAAGACGATCTCGTAGATATCCTGGTCCTATGCCATGGAGCGCTTTAAAGGTGGTAACCAACACCTTGAATTGCACTCGGAAGACCACTGAGAGCCAGTGCAGCTCGTGCAGGAGAGGTGTTACATGGGCGTAATGGGGTGCGCCCATAACCACCCGCGCTGTCGCATTTTGGACCAGTTGGAGCCTCCGGGTGCTCTTCAAGGGGAGCCCCATGTAGAGAGCATTACAGTAGTCCAGACGGGAGGTGACGAGGGCGTGAGTGACTGTGCGCAAGGCATCCTGGTCCAGAAAAGGACGCAACTGGGGGATCAGGCGAACCTGATAAAAAGCCCCCCTGGCTACGGTTGTCATGTGCTCTTCTAAAGACAGCCATGAATCCAGGAGGACGCCCAGATTGTGAGCCCTATCTGTGTGGGGCAAAGATTCACCCCCAATAGTCAGCGATGGCACCAGCTGACTATACCAGGACACCGGAAGCCACAGCCACTCGGTATGGCTTTGCTCCTATCTTTTTCTTTTGGCCCCAGAACCACCCTTACAGATATCACTTAATCTGTTTTATTGTTGTAAATTGTCTTGATAGTCAAATACGCTACTGGTTTTCATTGTATTTTCCATGGAACCACAGTTCATGAGAACTGGATGGAGTTTTACAAAAGACTAAGTGCAAAATCTCTTTCTCCCTCTCTCTCTATCTCTCTATCTCCCTCACACACACTCACTCACACACACACACACACACAAAATAGACTTTTAAAAAACTAACACATTCACAGTTTTATGGTCCCAAAAAGTATAAACACTCCTGCAATAGTCAGAAACGTAAATTAGGAATCCAACAGGACATTTAATTTATGAAGTTGATATTAGTCAGTAAAGTTTTTTTAATGCTTTGTGGAAAGAAAGTTAGGGCAAAATAGTTGTATTATTTTATTTATTTATTAAATTTATATACCACCCATCTCATTATAAAGCTTCCACAAGACTCAACACATATTTTTCTCCTCTTTTTTTCAAAGGTAAATGAAAATGGGCTACAAAAGTTTTGTCATATTAAAACTGACTATATCCCACAATGGGATCGTGTACACTCATTGGTGAAATCTCCAGGATTTTAGAGGTTTTCTCAGATCTCCCCATAGGATTTCTAGGCTGAAAGCAGATATTTTGTCCCTTAGAGTCAGAATAGCATGGGGAAACAAATGCCCTCTTTGTTTCCCCATGCTGGGGTCTGGGGTCTGGGGTCCCTCTCTGTAGTATCTATCTCACATTCAGTAGTAGGGTCTACAGGGAGCAAGAAATGAGAGCAAGTATTGTGAAGGAGGGAATGGTGATCTAAAGTCAGGTAGGACATGAATGGCATTTTTCCTTGGCCAATTTGAGCATCATATGGGAGGTACGCAGTGGCGTACCCCAGGGCTCTGTTTTAGGCTCAGTACTCTTCAACATCTTCATCAATTATTTGGACGAGGGGATAGATGGGGTAGATAAATCAAATTTGCAGATGACACCAAGCTGGCAGGAATAGCCAACACTCTGGAAGATAGGTTTAAGATACAGAAGGATCTTGACAGACTTGAACATTGGGCACTAACTAACAAAATGAAACACAATGGTGAAAAAAGTAAGGTTCTACATTTAGGCAAGAAAAAGAAAATGCACAGGTACAGTCTATGTGGTACCTTGCTCAATAGTAATAACTGTGAGAGGGATCTTGGAGTCCTAGTGGACAATCACTTAAATATGAGCCAGCAGTGTGCAGCAGCTGCCAAAAAACCCAACACAGTTCTAGGCTGCATATACAGAGGGATAGAATCAAGGTCACGTGAAGTGTTAATGCCACTTTATAATGCCTTGGTAAGGCCACACTTGGAATACTGCATCCCATTTTGGTCGCCACGATGTAAAAAAGATGTGGAGACTGTAGAAAGAGTGCAGAGAAGAGCAACAAATGATGATTGGTTGACTCAAGGATAAAACATATAAAGAACGGTTGCTGGAACTGGATATGTCTAGTCTTATGAAAAGAAGAACTTGGGGTGACATGATAGCAGTGTTCTGATATCTCAGGGGTTGCCACAAAGAAGAGGGAGTCAAACTATTGTCCAAAGCACCTAAGGGTAGAACAAGAAGCAATGGGTAGAAACTAATCAAGGAGAGAAGCAACTTAGAACTAAGGAGAAATTTCCTGACAGTTAGAACAATTATTCAGTGGAACAACTTGCCTCCTGAAGTAGTAAATGCTCCAACACTGGAAGTTTTTAAGAAGAGATTAGATAACCATTTGTCTGAAGTGGTGTAGGGTTTCCAGCCTAAGCATGGGGTTGGGCTAGAAGACCTCCAAGGTCCCTTCCAACTCTGTTATTCTATTCTTTTCATACCATTATCGACTCCGTATACTGGCTCTATAAAGTATAGTATGCAAAAGTCTTTAGTATAAATACTATTTCCCATTGCCTTGCATTATTTCTAAAATCTTATATTTTTATCTGCAGGGTGCCCAGGAAATGTTTAATGCTCTGCCTTGTGAGTTTGTGGAACCCCATGAATTGAAGGAGGTCTCTAGAACTGGAGGTATTACTAAATCAATCCTATGTGCATTAGAAATTTGCATTATCTAGTATCTCTGTCTAATTTACTGCCTACTTCATCACAGACCTTAGAAAAGTATATGGAACAGTACTAAGTCGACATCAACATCTTGTAAGGAAAACTGATGGGGTTTATGATCCAGTAGAATATGACAAGCATCCAGAACTCTATACATCACGGTTCAACAATGATGTAAGTAGGCCTTCTATTTTTTCCAGGTTAGGAGCTCCTTGTTCTTTGAAATTCACCATAAATTGTGAGAACCTGCCCTCTAGTCATGAAAACACTTGTCTGAAATTCATGCTAATGCTGGCAATTCTTGGCAAGGTATCCTACCTGAACAAAGTTTTTTTTGCGTTTTTTATTTTGGGTTCTTCAACTCTTGATTACTTAGACTTGCTTCTGGAAAGCTCATAATTTGCATGTAACCCTCAATGATTCAAAGTGTCAGCTTCAAAAGGAACAGGTTGCTGTCACCAAAATTCTCTGCTAACTACCACCAAAGGAAGTACACTTAAGGCTCCTGTTCAGTGGGATAGGATAATTTTCCCAGAGGTGGGAATCAGAGTGGTACAATCTCTCCTTAAGCATTCAGCATTGTAAAAGGAGGTCCATTTTGACCACCAGTTATCAGGCAGCCTGTTCTGCACCCAAATCTTTTGATGTCAAAATAAGTGTGAGGAATTCAGTTGATGGAAACAGCTATTTTCAAAGGTGCTGGTTATCACCTATAAAGCCCTTCATGGCCTAGGCCCAGGATATCTATCGGACCCCCTGCAGCCAGCGACGATCCCCAATCACCTGGTGCGTTCCCACAGACAGGGTCTCCTCAGGGTGCTGTATGCCAGACAGTGTTTGGCTGGCGACCCTCAGGGGGAGAGTTTTCTCTGTGGGCACACCCACCCTCTGGAACCAACATCCTTTGGAGCGCCAGATGGCCCCTGACCTTTGCTCGTTCCTCCGCGAGTTGAAGACCTGGTTGTTCCATAGCCTGGACTGAGGGGGGATTTTTAATTGAATTTTAAATTGTTTTAAATTGGATTTTAATTTTATATCGTTTTTAATAAGGAATTATGCATTTTACCGTTGTGAGCCGCCCTGAGTCCTCGGAGATAGGGCGGCATATAAATTGCATAAAATAAATAAATAAAATAAATAAATATTCAAGGTAATTAATTTGATTCATGTAATTGACATCACAGGGAATAAGTAAAATACAGTTTCATTTACAGATCGCACCCTATGCTACCTGTGTGATAAATGGAATCTACTGGGAGCAGAACACACCACGCTTGCTAAACAGACAGGATGCACAAAAGCTTTTGACTCCTCTCCAGCCTTCTCCTGCTGCTACAGAGGGCTGTCCTGAATTGCCACACAAGTAAGATGTTTTAACTAGGACATGATTTGGAAACAACCAGCTCAGTATCACAGCGGAATGGATGGAGTTGGAACCAGAGTTAGAGCTTGACTGGCACTGAAAAAAAAGCTAGGAAAGCATTGGAAAAGCAATGCCCTTTAATCCCCATTTTCCTTTTGTGATTGCCTATGCCACTTTAACATTACTCCAGAAGATGCTCAGATGTTCTGGAACACGATGAGAGGTGGTGCTGTAGGTTGCAGGACAGATGTTGATTGGAGAACTGGCCCTAATATATCCAAAGTAGCCAGATGCCAAATTATCTTCTTCAGCTGCTATCTTCATCATTCCCATTATTAGTCATGCTGGCTAGGCTGACAGAGTAATAGGTGACAGTTAATTTATCTAGTTGCTAGTTAAATATCTCTCTCCTCTCCAATAAAGACAAATAGTAATAAAATAGCTTTCCCCAATTTACAAGAAGAACATTAAAAAGCTTGCCAGCAACAAATATAGGGCAAATATTTAAAACTTGTTAGGGCAAGTGAGGCAGTTTAAAAACTGCAGATCAGTTTAGATGAAAATTTCTTTGCCTATTAATAGATAACATCGAGGGGTTCCTTGCCAATCTGAAGATGTTAAAATCCTTACAAATACCGTAGCATGTCTTCAAATAATGTCAAGATTTATAGACCAGTAATTTGAGTTTGAATAGAATATGTCAACTCTAGAAAGCTATGCATTTAATCCCAGTTGTCAGGATTTTCTGGGAAGGATCCTGGAATTACATTTCTAATGAATAATTCTATGCTGAAGACATAGTTGACTAAATTGGTATCCTTCTAGCCTATTCCTACCAATGCAGTAACTATTCTGTTATTGCTAATAATAATAATTTTTTCTCTACTGAGTTCAGGTATGCATACGGATTCAGCTGCACTTCTCTATCTTGTGTAGGTAACTTGGTGACCTCAGATAGTTTGGATTTATACAGTCTCTTGCCACTAGCCATGGTGGTTGGTACCTGGTAAAAATGAATCCAAACTATTTGGATGACAAGAGTTATCTATCTCTGTCTTATATGACCTACTGTGTATGGTTATTGCATTATGATTTCATTAGTTTTAGGCATGTCACATTCTGCAGTCTTGATTTTAAACATACCTTTAAAAATACCAAAATAAATAGGAAAAAAAATATTCATACGTATGTCTAAACTTTACCTGATGACTAGCATTGTGTTAGCATTCTTCCCACTGTTTTCATTCCTTTTTAATAAAATTACCCTGGAATGGTAATACTTCTCAAGTTTCCAGTTTTATTCTTTTTTATAATTAATGACAATCTTACTGAGATGAATGTAGTTAAACCAACCTCACTATATAAGCTTTAAGTAATGTTGAACACACACACTGTCCAATTAGAATATGGTTAGAGGCTACATATTCAGAAATACAATTCTCATAATTTATGAAGGTAGCATTTTTTCCACTTAAATCTATCCATAATGACATTTCATTCATTATTCTGAGGGATTTTTTATGTCAATGGATTATTATTTTGTTATGATCAATTCTAGACTTGTTGCAATATGTGACATCTCAGCAGACACTGAAGGATCTATAGAATTTATGACAGAATGTACAACAATTGATAGTCCATTCTGTATGTATGATGCTGACCAGCATATTATTCATGACAGGTAAGAGATTTTATTTTTAAATTTGTACTGGCTTACTTTTGAATTGATGATTCAGGGTTTTTTTGTGTGTGTTTTTCATTATGGTTTTGCAATCCTTTACTTAACTAGGATGAATGTTATCAAGCATAAGGGATGCCAAAATAATTTAGTTTAAGGAATTTCTGGAAATAAAAGTTTCCTGTCTTAACCACCCCTTTCGTGGCAATGGTAAATGAGCCCCTTCTCAAACCATTCTGGCAGGGCAAGGGTTCTCTTAAATAGTGTCCAAAAATTAAAAATACTTTTTTCCAAGAGAAATGAAATTTTTATTCTGTGTACTATTTACTTGAAGATCCAAGCCAGATTTGGGAATAGGTCACACTCCCAAGCATTCCCTAGACCAGATGTCTCCAATCTTGGCAACATTAAGACTTGAACATTAAGAAACCCACAAGTCTTAAAATTGCCAAGGTTGGAGATCCCTGCCCTAGACCCCTGCCGTAGACTCTATCTGATAGGTGGTCTCCTCCATCTTAAGAGACAGTTGTTCTTTCCCCCAATGCCATCCATGACACCTTTTTGACTGTTCATTACATGGAATGAAATGTCTCTCTCTTCCAGTGTGGAAGGACTTGGGATTTTGATGTGTTCTATTGATAACCTACCAGCTCAGCTTCCAATAGAGTCAACAGAATGTTTTGGAGACATGCTGTTCCCCTATATTGAAGAAATGGTAAGTAGAGGATGCACCTTTTGATCTATTCTAAATAAAAGAAATCTGCTGTAAAATGTAATAGGCTTTAATGAAATGATTTCTAAATACTCTTTTTTATATCTTGCTAAAGTTTAATCTCTTCAAATGGTTTAATATTTTCAAATATTGTTGGACAGCTTTTCTTTCTTCCTCTGCTCATGTTGCTTGAGAGAAATTCATCATCTGGGGCTAAAAATGTAGGAGATGAATGTTGCATACATATTATGGTATATCATATAGAAGCCATTTCATTGAAGTTGTCTTCCTACCTAAATTATGATGGCTCTTTTCTGGATATGTTTCATCTATGTTAATTTGGGCAGTTCTTCAAAAGGTGGCTAGTGAAACATTTTTTTAAAAAAAAAATTGCAATGGATAATATAGCCCAATCTGATTGGCTATATGATATCACCATATCAATCCATGTGTGATCTTTAAATTGGAAAATGGATGTTATTGGATTGAAAAAAATTCGGCTGTTAAGTAGCTATGGTAAAAACCAGTGAAAAATTAGGCAGCAGAAAACTTCCAATACAGTGGTTACAAAATTTAATACAACTTTAATTTGCACTGAAAATATATTTTGGGTAGAGTTGGGTAAAGTAATAACTCTATTTGTGGAGTCCTTGGTGCTCTCTGAACTTGGTTGTTTGCTTTCAGATGTTTTATTACCTGAATAGGTAACATCATCAGAAGTAGTGAGAGTTTGCTCCCTGTTTATATATATAGCAGCTTACCCTGCCAGTGTTGATAGGAATGCGGTTTTCTCCTCGGTAGTTTCTGATTAGGATAGTGGGTGTTTTTTCCCCCTAGATGTTGTCTGCTGTTAACTCCTTTGTTGTTAGAATGGAATGTGATCTTTTTGTTTCTTTCTTAGCTTTTTTATTGGCTTTTTTGAATGGTATGACACACTTACATCACAAAAATGCAGCAAGGCTTTTGACAATTGACAAAAGCCTCCAATCCTATGGATGCCTCTGGGAACTATGGTTAACCTGATTTTATTTTTATCTTTATTGATAAAGCAATTTTCTGACAACTGATACAGTAAATAGAGGTTAGGAAAGATTTGTGGCTGACAAGTCTTATCTGGAGAGAAACATGACTATTGCAGTGGTTTTCTAGATACTAGGCTGCAATTTTATATCTGTAATCACAAATTGTGTGAAATGAAAATAACGAACTAAATATATAGCAGCATTATTGACTGTTTTAAGGATAGGATGATTCAAAATAGCTACTAAAGATGATTGTATGTTAAATATCAAATTTTAATCAATTTGGATTCTGAATACATTTTAAAATGGAGACACCTGTGACTGAATTTGGGATAATCTCTTATAAGACTAAGCTATTCTGTTGGCTAGAAATGGACTTCAAGTGTCTTCATAGCACATCAAAAGTATTTTATGGTGCTTCCAATGCAAGTTATTCTTTTGCTATAGGGAATTATTCAAATATATTAGAACTACAACATTCACAATCTTTGGTGTGATATCAGTTTGCCTATTCCTATTTTAAACAGTGCTTCTGTAAAATCCAGTTGTTAAGCTGGTTTCTTATAGTTTCCTGAATAGTTTCTTTTCTGTTGTGATATTAAAACTTATCCCTGTTAAATTTAATTCCTTTCCAAATCTTGCTCAAGAGCAAAAAGAATAATCTTTTATGTTACTTTCTAAGTTCTTGTGTCTCTTGCCTTCTAGATAAAACCTGTAATTATCAGGGAATGTACGAAAAGACATGTCTTGTACTGTATATTTGGCTTTTTGTTTATATTTTGTCATTCTTCTTTTCTTCCTGCCTTCCAGTTTTTGAATGTGTCGCACTCACCTCAGTGGTGTCAATACGGTATTAAGTTAAAATGTGGAGAAGTTAATCCTAGAAAAGTTTTAATTGCCAATTAACGTTCCAGAAAATTTCTCATTTTCAAAATAACGTGACTACTATGCAGCCAGCTTTTTCATTTGAGTTTTTGTCTTGACAGTTTTTAATATTTTTTCCCCAAGGTTCTCTTACCTGTCCAACATACAGTAATTTCATATTTGAGGATGTGTGTCTATGTGAAAGCAAGTATTCTAACAGAAAACCTTGCTCTCCACAGCTCCTCTCTGATGCTTCAGAGCCCCTGGAAAGCCAGAATTACTCACCTGTAGTTAGAGATGTAAGTCTTACAAATCAGTTGTCTTCTTCCACACACTTTAAAAAGGAAATCTGGCATGTTAAGGTCAAATGTAAAGAATAATGATGTCTCTCCTATACCTTTCTAGGCAGTGATAACATCCAATGGTTCACTGACTGATAAGTATAAATATATCCAGAAACTGAGGGAGAACAGGTAATACACAAAGTACTTTTTCCCTCTTCAGAATATATTAATCTCAAGTGTAAAATTATTGAGTCTATGTGTGCATGCTAATATGAATGTTTTGTTTTATGAGACGAGGTTAACATAGCAATTACAACACGTCTATGTAAAGTCATGCAAAAACAAAAGGAGCAAATATGGACCATTCCTTCTAGTGTCACCACTAATGATTAGATATTTGTGATTCTTTGGGAAAATGTCCAAAGTTTACTTTTAGATCTGATCATCTGGATTACAGTCTCTTGCCACTGAAACGTGTGGTATATAATAATTCACTTGAAGGTGACATTGTCATTAATTTGAAGGATTCATTTGAAGGCAATTCAATTTAGTGCAGAATTCAATTGATATAATAAAGTTCTTTCTGCATTTTGTAATTGTGGCGACATGCGGACAACAATACATATGTCTTTTGTGTCGTGATCAATGCACACTTGAGGACCTTATGGCAGTATAACAGAAAGCAATTAAGGTTGTTAGTTTGTGGGTAAGATCTATTTAACTTGTACATATTTTAATCTTGTATTTTATATTTTAAATTTTATGTCGTATACTATGTGTTATTTTAATTGTGATGCTACTGGCACAATTAAACAAATAATGAAGTGGCCTTATATAACACTAACTCTGAAAAGGTTAAATTGGTTGCCCATTAGCTTTTGAACCCAAGATACTGGTTCCCACCTTTATTGCACATTCAGAGTCCAAATTTAACAAGATGCCAAGGATCATAGTGGGAGAAGTAATGGTGCAAAGCAGCTGAATTTTTTCATCTTTTTCCCCTTTGATTTTTTGAGGGATTTGGATTCTTCTTTGCTTTATAATGTATGTCAATCATGTTTTAAGACTTAGGCTATATTTCTGTTTATTTCCCATCACACAATTCAGAAAAAAACATGTTACCATTTATAGCAATTTTGGACAGAGAACCTTCTAGGGATTGTAAATGAGAGTTGAGGCTTGTTTTAATACCTTAATGATTCTATTTCTCTGTAGAAGTGTTTGTTTCAGTACCGCACTCAGAGGGAGGGAGGGGCTTCCATGTTGCATAAGGGGAGATAACCTCTGGTCTTGCATTGGTCTTGCATTTTGGAAAGACTTCTACCAATATCATGCAGCCCTGGGTCTTTCGTTGTACACTCCTGGCAATATATTTAATGCTGCCATTGTAGTCTCTGTAAGTTTTGAGTTGTGGCAAGAGGAGTTGTCCTGATGGAGTTGAGATGATGTAGTAAAACTTGTGATATTAAACCCTATTGTCTATTTATTATCATCTTTCGTTTTGTGAATGAATTCAGACCGGCTAGCTAAAAGATTCTTACACCTATATTTAAACAAGTTTCACTGATCAATAGAGCAATAATCTATTGGGCTGTATTTAATAATATGTGTAGATACTATGATGGCAGCAAAAAGAAATATATATTGATTTCACTGTAACCTTGTAAGTGTAAAGCTACTGCTAGAGTTAGTAGAGGCATATAGAGGCATAAATTTGTACACTATCAAACTGACTATTTTTCACCATCAAATGCAAATGCAATATTGAAAATATTTTCATATGGGCTCTGAAGGAATAAAATCCTAATAATCAAAAGTTTTTAAAGCTAATTTATAATGTTAACAATTTTCATGTTTGTTTTATTGATATTTACTTTAAATTGTATATATATTGTAGGGAATATATGCAATCCCTGACCATGGATAAGAAGAAGAAGGTTTTAATACTTGGATCTGGATATGTTTCTGAGCCTGTAATAGAATATCTTACAAGAGATCCCAATGTTGAAATAACAGCAGGTTTGTAAGTAAGGTTATAACCCTAAAATCTCAGCATTGTTGAAACTAGGGAATTTTCATTTATTCAATTTTTCATTTATTTGAGAAGGATTGTCTCTTTGTTCCTTCTGTTTGTTCTTGGCTGGGGTACAGGTAGTCCTTACCTTATGACCAAATTGTTCAGCAAGTCAGTTGTTAAGAGTCACGCCCAATTTTACAATCTTTTTTTAACACGGTTGTCAATGCAGTTAACTGCGTTAGGCAGTCGTTCTGGCTCTCCCCATTGACAACTGGGAATGTTGCACGTGACGCTGGGACACTGTAACCAATGTAACTACATGCTGGTTGCCAAGTGCCCAATTTTATTTTATTTTTTTTTAGCCTGATCATACTGCAAGGGTTGCAAGTGCAAGAGCTAGTCACTTTTTTCAGTGCCGCTTGAGTGATCACTAAACAAATGGTTGTAACTCAAGGACTACCTGTGCAGGCCATTGGGTGGAATGAACATAGATTCTACTTGCAGAAAGGCATCACTCTCACAGAAGCATCCTACCATGAAAACATATTTTAACACTAAATCTTATGACAACTACACTTACTAATTTATGAATTACAACAAGAAATGGGTAAAAGCAGAAGAAGGCGAGCCTCTGTTTCAGTGCCAAGGGATTCTGTACATCTTCAGGCCTGCATGTGTGAATATTTGCTTTGCTCTTCCTCAGTGCTCTGTTTTTGATTATTATGTGGTGGGCTTTTTAAAATCCTAATTTGGAAGCTGTCTAGAGTTGCTTCTATGACTGAGGTTTATAGATGTTTATAAATAATTTTTTTAAAAAAATCTGAGATACTTACTTAAGATGGAAATTAACCCAATACACCTGTGTGCGTTGATGTTTCTAATGTGCTGCTAGATCTTCTCCCTGAAATATGTTCCTTTGGAATTAACTTTCCCAATACTGGCATTTTTTTTTAAAAAAAAATTTAAATTGCAGAATTAAGATCTTAAACTGAGAATTGATATTTGGATGGAATCTTGGGCTAGCTCTTCTTTCCTGTGATTACTCTTCAATTTTTTAAAATTTTGTTAGTGATGTTCTCAACATCTCTCCATGATGGTGGGGTGGTTTTTTTTCTTCTTTTTCTTTATTTATTTAGTTAAAGATCCAGAGCCTTATGGCACTTGCTAGCAAATTGAGTTAAAATGCACCCGGCTGCTTACGGTGTCACCCACATTAAATCTCTGCCTGGTGGAGAATGTGGGAGTAGTTGACCTGAATGGCTTAGAATGACGAAGCCATCATTTCATTATTTTCATTTGTTGATACTCTTGATTTCTTTCCCCTCCAAACAGTTTCTTCGGTGACCCTTTGTCCTAGAACAGGTACTGCTTTGCCTGCATGGATTAGTTTAGCTTTAGTTAAATATTGATCAGAACTCCTCCTTCTGTTCTTGCCACTATGTACCACAAGATGGTTTTAGAGAACATTCACTTTTTGGTCCTGATTCTACAAATAATATTTTCCGGCAATAAGCCTTGTTTGTTGAAGTTTTATTGCTCTAATCCATTTGATACCTCATTCTCCTTTCATCTTAAAATGCTGCCTCCCTGTTATAATCACTGCCTTCAGAAACCATTGCAAATCACTGAAGTTTATTACACCTATTTTATTGCCTAAGAAAAATAATTTTGCCAACTTGTGATGGCTAAAGTACCAAACAATTTCTCATTATTGGTTTACATGACCAGTTGGGCTTTATATCTCATAGATAATCCCCTTCTTTTCTGGATGGTTCAGCAAGCTATGCCTAATCTGATAAGGATGTGAAACTTTCTGACATTGTTTCAGTGGAGTGCATGAGAACAAGGTTTTCCTGATCTCATCCTGCTAACGCTAAGCTACAGTTCTGGTTATGAGAGGCAGCATACTTCTCAAATCAAAGATAATATAGAGGTTAAAAATACTGTGGGAGCCAGTCTTTTTCAACTATCATTTGCACTCTCCAATAGCCTCCATCATGAAGACTCAGCTTGAGCAGCTGTCCAAGAAATACAATAATGTTGTTCCCGTCGTTATGAACATCACAGAAGATGAGAGATTATCATCATTGGTGAAGAAACATAATCTTGTTATTAGGTATGTATTTCAGAAAGTGAAAATGACCTGTTCCAGAATAAGGCTTGATCATTTAAGCATCTGATTCCTAGCAGTCACCCAGGTTGGAATTTTATTTATTGAAACCTTTTAGGTGTTTACCTCCAAAATATTGGCCCATCATTAGATAACATTAGCATTAAACAATAAAAATGAATTATAATGATAAAATGATCACAAAAAGAAAGTCTAAATGTGTATCTTCATATCTCTCATAAGTATACTCTGATGAAATATAGTGAAATTAACAAAAGATTATATGATAATACATTTGGTCTTATATAGATGTTGCCTTTTCTATTAGTATTTAAAACTTTTTTTTTCTTCTAAGAACATGCTCCAAGCTACTTGAAACATTCACTACATTTTCTGGTTCAGGTGGTTTTTCCACAAAGAACTCAGGATTATATATGCTAATTTCTCCCAACTTGGTGTTTTCTATGGAGCTTGATGGAAGATCATCATCTGGAACAGCACAGTTTGAGAAAAAAATGAGATGTAAACTCCGTCCCTCCCTCCCTCCCATTTTATTCTTAACAACATCTGCGTGAGAGAAGAATAATAATAACTGGCCCATGTTCACTCGCTGATATTATTTATTTATTTAATTAATTAATTAAAATTTATTGTATGGCTATACATCTGAAGCAAATAACTGCGTGAAAACAATAAAAACCACTATAAAACAACAAAGATACAGTTAAAAAGAGACATAATAAATACAAAAGCTAAAACATCTTATGCATAATTAAAAATCCCAATGCACATACACTAAATCAAGTTCCGCTAACAACTCTGCCTTCTACTATTTTAAACCCAGTTTACTCAATTTCAAATTTGTCATAGTAACTGAAGAAGTTCATAATTCTGATTTCAGTGGACTCTGTGAAACTAAAGAAGTATGTGTGGGTGTGTGAGTATCCGTGCAAACACGCATACACAAGAAAGCTCATGTAGCAAGAACTAAATGCATTAATTGCCGCACATTTAATTAAATATTGGTCTATTTGAGTTAGCACTGACAGCTAATGATTTACCATAATGATTGAGCAGAAAGATGAAAAGGTATAGATAGGTCTTCTATCTACAAATGTTCAAGAAAGATTCCAGATTTAAACCTGGATCATTACATATGTGGCATGTGCCCTAGCCCTCTCAAAATTCCATTTAGCAATTTTTATATGTTGTTGCAAAAGTGTTGCTGAATAGTGTTTGAAAAATAAATTAGAGCAGTTCATATTTAGAGACAAACAAGTTAGTTCATTTCTCAGAAAATTTATTTAAAAAAAAAATCTGACAAGTATTTCCTACTTAAACCTTGATACTGAATGCTATTTGTGGATGTAAGCATGCGTGAAAAAAAGTTATTTTTCTTTTCACTTTGTAACCTTATTTTAAAAGTCAGAGAATGACCTTTCCAATTAAACTGATTTTATAGAAATCGGTATTTATGGGCTACCTTTCTCTTTAGAAATGAGACAACATTGGCCTGGATTTTCTGCCTGTTTTGACAGCATAGAAAAGAATTGGCATTTTCTAGTGCTGACCTTGCCCTCACTTTTCCACCCTCTTGTTTTTAGTTTGTTGCCATATTCATTCCATCCTCTGGTTGCTAAGAAATGCATTGACAGCAGAGTGAATTTGGTGACCGCGAGTTACCTGACGCCTGAAATGAAAGAGCTACAGAAAAGGTATGACCCACCGTGTTTGAGCACTTAGCATCCTCTGCAGATCTCTCAACATCATTCTTGAAGCTGAATGTAAGTTTAAGTCAGGTAAATGACTTAAATGTGGATTATCTCCAGGCACAGAAATTCACCATTTTAATCAGAATATCAAAATCCAGCATGGCTAAGTCACAACTTTGCTCCCATCTTGTAACAAACATACAAATGAGGCAAGATTTGTGACAACTCTGCAGTGCTGCAGAGTGACAACAGTCTGCCCAGTCATTTCTCCTTCAGATGTCACTTCCTCCAGCAAGAATGGATAGCTGTCCTCAGGGTTTTTTCTTCAAAATCCTTTGCCAACCATGGCTGGATTATATCACTTAAGAAATACAGCTTTTTGGTGGCAACACTTAGCTGTTTTTAAGAGGATGAAACAAAGCAGGCAGGATGGTGTCATGCATCTATATGCTTATCTTCCCAGCCATCCACCTCCAAGTTTCTACTTTGTTTTATGAGCTATTAAACATCTTGTAGGCATATGCAATAGGATTTTTTTTCAATTTCCCCACCTCATTGGGAACCCATACCCATGACTTTTGGCAGTTATAATAGGGAGGTACAGAAGGAAAGAAGGGAAGGGAAGGGAAGGGAAGGGAAGGGAAGGGAAGGGAAGGGAAGGGAAGGGAAGGGAAGGGAAGGAAGGAAGGAAGGAAGGAAGGAAGGAAGGAAGGAAGGAAGATCAAAGACTACCTATATGACCCTGGACTCGAAAGTTGGGCACCCTGTTTGAAAGAAAGTCATTTCTTGTGTGTAGAAAGCACATATAAACCAGTATAGCTTCCTCTCACTGAGGGAATCAAGTGTAGCCCATTCAACTCACTGCAGTGATATTTGAAAACAACTTGAAATACAATGAATTGTATGTACTCTGCCTGCTGGAGCAATGTCTTTCAATCTTGGTTTCTTTAAGATGTATGGACTTCAACACTGAGATTTCCTCAGCCAGGATGGATTTCAATTCTGGATGTTGAAATCCATACTTCTTAACAATTGCAAGGTCGAAAATCCCTGTGTTAGAGGATGGTTTGGGAGCTACTGAGTTCAATCAACAGTGGAATATAGGTAGTCCTCGACTTATAATTACAATTGAACACAAAATTTATGTAAGACGGTTAAGTAAGTTTTACTCCTTTTAGAACTTTTCTTGCCACAATTGTTAAGTAAATCACTACATTTGTTAAATTAGTAACTTAGTTGTTAAGTGAATCTGGCTTCCCCATTGATTTTGCTTGTCAGAAGGTTGCAAAAGGTGATCATATGATGCTGGGACACTGCAACCGTCATAATATGAACCAGTTGCCAAACATCTGAATTTTGATCACTAAATGAAAGGTTGTAAGTCGAAGGCTACCTGAAGTTCAGGGGTGTCAAACTGGTGGCCCGCGGGCCGGATGTGTCACATGCAGGTCATGCCCACTCCAGCTCCACAAAGGGAAAAAACATTGCAATACGTCACATGACAGCAACATGACGCTGCAAGATTGACCCCCATGCTCTAGTTTGTAGAGATATCTTGCTGTTGCCTTTCACCTGACAGCTTTCCTTGTATTACAGCGCAGAGGCAGCTGGCATTGCCATTATAAGCGAAGTAGGTTTGGATCCTGGCCTTGATCATATGTTGGCAATGGAATGTATTGATAAAGCAAAAGAAGTGGGTGCTACGGTAAGCTCGACTAAGAAAAGAATCCATGTCATTGCCCACGCTCCTTGTCCCCAGTTTTGTTTTTATCCTCCTCTTCCTCCTTAGAAAAACTGGAAAGCTTTCCTCTTTCCTTTGCTTTTTCTATGAAGCATCAGGTTTTTACCACACGCAAAGACAAAATGGAAAAGACAAATTCCTACAAATCTTAAATTTTGAATTTCACCCGAGCAGTCTATAGCCTGAGGAGCAGATTAAGTCTCCCAGAAAGCAACAATATGGAGTTGCTGTAATTTTAATGCATTTATAATAAATCCCATCATTTTCAGAGTGGTGTGTAGTAGAATCCCGCTCATGTCTACCCATTTTTTTTCCCTGAAGCTCATAGATAGCTATGGGATTGCAGTGAACTCACTTTGTGATTTGTTTGTGCTTAGAATGTGCAGGCTTTATATGAATAGAAGATCCTAAGTTAATTTTTAATTCTTTTTTGCTACTAGACATTATAAAAGTTAAATGAATGAATTTCTAAAGAAAACTGTATAAATGTCTTAGTTGTCTTTCTGTAGACATACTGCAAAACTAGATTAATCAGAAATATAGAGTTAGACTATGTTAAATAAATTCAGGAATTTAAATTGATAACTTCATTTTCATCAACTCCAGGTGAACTCCTACACTTCCTTCTGTGGAGGCTTGCCTGCTCCTGAATATTCTGACAACCCCCTGAGATATAAATTTAGCTGGAGTCCACAGGGAGTCCTACTAAACACAGTTAAATCTGCAACCTATTTAAAAGATGGAGAGGTGACGTAATTTCTTTCTAACAGTATATACATTTGTTTGTATGTGTGAGTGCTTTCAAGTCCACGCCTTTCTTGTAACATTTTCACAAACAGTCTGCCACTGCATTTCTTCTGGGACTGAAAGAAAGTCCAAAGTCACCCAGCTGGCTTCATACTTAAGGCAGGATCAGAACTCTGGTTTCTAGCTTGGTGGTTTTAACCACTGTATCGAACTGGTTTTCATGTGTATGTATATATATGTTAAAATGAAAAGGTGGCTAATAGGTATATCAGGTTGAGGAGTTTTGAAAACTCTTCTGAAGTGAACAAAGTTAGTTCTTAATGGAACGTTTTCATTTTCAGTTAGGCAGGGGCAGATATAACTGAGCCAATCCAAGCAAACCATTTTTGTATCACTACCCCTTTCCAAAGTTGTCTTTCCCATGTCATCCATGGCTAAAGGAAATGTAACCTTAGCTGTCAATCACCTGTTCTATTAACTAAATTGTCTAGTTCAGGGGTGTCAAACTCCCATCCCGTGGACCAGGTGCGTCAAGCATTGGCCATGCCCATGCCAAGTTTAGCGAAGGGGAAAAAAGTTACAATACATTAGGTGATGCTGCTATGATGCCACAAGTTTGACACGCATGGTTTAGTTCCTTCCTGTTAGAAAAATCAGTGAACAATACACTGGTCACCTAATTGTTATGTGGTTAGGTGATCAAGGAAGAAATCACTCTATGGGGGAGATAAATTCGATAAACAATACAAAAGCAAGAGGAGTCTTCATGCTGCTATAATTGGCATGGAGACTGTTTTAAAGAAAAGCAAACCATTGATCAGCTCGAGAAAGGGCTGATTTCTCCTAATTCTGAATTAAATCTCCTTTGAATTCAGCCACACCCATTGGGACAAATTTGAAGAGGAACAAACAATTTGGCATAGTAATAATAACTTTTGTTATTATATGAGATTGTGTTAATAACTTAGGCCTTTAGGGCATGAAAAGTAAGATTTGAGGCAATATCAAAATTTGTCTTAAGAAAGTTTCTATTAAGGGACTGCAGGTTATGTGTGTCATTTAGCACACTGAAGGTCTTGCGAAAGGACAGAGGACAGAGGACAGAGCAGGGACCTGTAAGGAAATGGCCATAAAAAAGATTTGGGAGAGATGCTCAGCCTTCATAATTGTGGGAGACAGGCATTTATAAAGAGGAGCTTACAAAGGTTGGTGGGCCCTGCCCTCAAATATAATAACACTTACATGATTGTTATTTTTCATAATCCTTAGATTATTAATATTCCAGCCGGAGGAGCTTTGCTTGATTCTGTTACTGTCATGGATTTTTTCCCAGGATTAAATTTGGAAGGTTTTCCAAACAGGGACAGTACAAAATATGCTGAACCTTACGGAATTCAATCAGCTCACACTCTTTTAAGAGGAACTTTAAGGTACACGGTAGGTACATTTGGCATCATAGAAGTGTGATTGATCGTAGAGAGAGCATGGGCACCTACAGAGGAAGTGGGAAATGGCAAAATAGATGTCATGACTCAAATCACATGATTATGTGTTTGCATGGGCTATGGAACAAAAGGATGAAAGACTGGGCTTTTGTGTTGTGATATCATAATGCATACATCATCATTTTTGCATCATTGTGGTTTGTAATACATGGCTGTATCAAAGAGCTGAAGGTACTGTATGTCCACACCAATTAAAAGATTAGTTACCATATTTTTTGAAGTATAAGATGCACCTTTCCCTCCCTAAAAGGGGGTGAAAATTTAAGTGCGTTTTATACATCGAATGTAGCCCCGCCCACCCACTTGCACCCACCCTTTGGCCTCTGCATCCCAGCAGTTTACCTCCTTGCAGCAAGAAGAAACAGCTCATTTCAGCTTCAGCACAGCCTAATTAGCACAAGTTGATTGGATTGGCCTCCTGACTCTCAGCTGTTTTGCTCTCAGCTGTTTTGTTCGGGCCTCTGCTGCTTGCTGCAAGGAGGTAAATTGCTGGGAGCAGATTTTTTATCTTGTGCTAATCAAGCTATGCTGAAAACAAAAATGAAAGTAAAGCAGGCTATTTGCTATTTGCTGCAACAAGGCAGAATTGCTGGGAGGCAGAGGCAGATTTCTTTTTCTTGATTTCCTCACCAAAAATGGTAAGTGCGTCTTATAGTCTGGAGTGTCTTATACTCCGAAAAATACAGTAATTGCTCTTTGGTTTTTAATTCTGGAACAGGGGCTTTTTTAAAAAATAGCCCCTGCTTTATATACAGATAATCCACAACTTGCAACCATTTGTTTAGTGACTGTTCAAAATTACAACAGCACTGGAAAAAGTGACTTATGGGTGGTGCTCACAGTTACGACTGTTGCAGCTTCCCCATGGTCATGTCATCAAAATTCAGGCTCTTGACAATTGGCATCTAACTGTTTGCAGTGTGCCAGGGTCCTGTGATTGATTACCTTGTGACCTTCCCAACTGGCTTCTGACAAGCAAAGTCAATGGAGTCAATATTGTCATGAGCTGTTTTCATGCTTATTAGGTTAGTAGGTCTGAAGGTTTGCGTTATTTCCTAATCCTTTCCATTTGTCTTTTCCAGGGTTACTGTAAAGCTATAGAAGGTTTTGTGAAATTGGGACTAATAAATCAAGATCCCTGCCCTATGCTTAGTGCGACTACACCTTCTGTAAAATGGGTAAGTTATACCTGTTCCAAATGAGAGAAATAAAACTGAGGCTGGTATGATAATCAATCAGTTCCTGTAAATTTAGTAAGTTTACAAAATGTATTGTTTTATATTAGTGTAAATAAGAGCAAACCTGTAAAATCATTTTCTCTTGAGGGATGCTAGATAGAGGGGCCATTATTCAGGAGACCAGCCTTTTATAATTTTTATTGAAGATTTTTTTACAAAGTTAAAATTACCGAAATTTTTTTTAAAAAAGCACATAGAAGAGAGAAAAGTATATAAAAAGAAAAAAAGAAGAAAAATTTATAGCATAGATCAAGAAAAGAGAAAGAAAAGAAGCAACTCCAATCTTCTTTGCAGAGGTTGCAAGCATAATTAATCCCCCCAAATTACATAACATAGTTCCTTTCTTCCCATCTATAGCCCTTTTTAATCAGTAAGTCCAGAGATCACCAGTTTATTTTTATCTATTTTCAGCAAAAACTTTATAAAGATTTCTAGTCTTTTATAAAAGTAGTTACTGCTTCTTCCTAAGTCAAATAACTCAATTTAGCCATTTCTTCACATTCTGCCATCTTCCTGATCCACTCTTCCATTGTGGCTATTTGTATATTTTTCCATCTTTGTGCATATAATAGTCTTTTTGCATTTCCCATGAGTCTTTACTAGTTGTCTGTCCTTAAGTCCTATTAGGAAAAGTTCTGGTTTTAGCAGAATATTAATTTTTAAAATTCTATGCATATGAATTTGCACCCAGGTTTAAAAAAAATCTTTTCACAAGTCTATCAAATATGGTAAAATTCCCCTTCGTGTTCTTGGTGATATGTGTCAGAAAATCTCTCTAGTGATATATACCTACAGTATATCATTTTATTAAAAATTCTCTCTTAAATTATAAGACAGTGTACATTTTATTTCTTTTAACCACATTATTTCCCATTGATCTATCTGTATGTTGTAATATGTTCTTAGCTCATGTTATCATGCACTCTTTAACTCATTCATCTTCCATTTCAAATCTCAACAGTCATGTATACATTTTAGCAATTACATGTTCATCATCTGTTCTATACCTGTTAGCTTTTTATCTATATTCAGCTTCTTCCTTAGTTGTGCATACGAAAACTATTGAAAAATAAATCCTTCTATGGCAGGGGTGGCAGTTGAAATCTACAGGTCAGAGGTGCCCACCTCTTCTATGGTCATTTGTTCTCAGGATTTCAAATTCTCAATTTTCCTGTATTAACAAAACTTGATATGTTACCCATTTTTCCTTGCCTGCTGTTTCTTTTGGTATAAATTTTTTCTGCAATTTTTTAAGGCCTCAATACAGTGGTGGGTTGCTACTGCTTTGTCCTGGATTGGGCAAATTGGTAGCGGCAACGGCAGTGGCAGGAGGCTCCGCCCACTTGCCCGGACGCTTCTGCACATGTGCAGAAGTGTCACGTGCACGCATGAGCACGTGCGTACGAGCGAACCAGTAGCGAACGAAATTGAAACCCGCTACTGCCTCAGTACTTTGGTTTTCAGAATTTCAATCATTTTTCTTAAACTGTTTGTATTTAGAAAGAGCTAATGTGTAAGTTACTTGGACTTCAGCCTTCTGTCAAATATGATGAACTCCAACAGGCTGTCTGCAAACACCTGAATGAGAACGAAAAACAGTTGGAAGCAGTGGAATGGTATGATAGAAATTGTAGGATTTCCTTTTTTCTCCCCTCCACTTCTAGCATTTAGATATTTCATATACTGGACTGCTATATTGTTTTTCTTTAAAATGTGAATTAGTCATGTTTATCTTGAAATGCTCAGTGAATAAATCAGTACTCGGATTTGCTTGCAAGATTCCTGGCAAAGGTTAATTTACTGGGTTTTTTTAGCTGCCAGCCCTCAAAATACCTATAAGGGGAGTGTAATAATGTTTAGAACAAAAGTAACCTTATTAGTGAGATTAATTATAGAGAGATCAAAAGGCAAGTCTCGAGCTAAAAATATCAGCAATATTCTGATTTTGCTGAATAGGCGCAATATAGAATGCATTACTGAAGATCACAAAATTGTATTAGTGTAGGAGGGAGGAAGTGAAGACAGCTCCACCATTATAGTTTACAGAGTAAATTGGAGGTGCAGATACTAGAGTCCTCAGTCTGGCAGAATTATGTCTATAAATGTAAAAACAACAACACCTCATCTTGGAAGAATCATCATGTATCATTCTTCGTTTTAGGCCTGATATCAACAGAACAGTCTGTTTCCTCCCAAAAGGCACAAAAGTATTCCTAGACTTCATGCTTAATCATTAGGATAGAGAATTCCTCCCTAAGAAAAGGAAAAATTAAGAATTCCATGCTACGTATCTTATTTATAGTATTTATACTATTCCTTCATAGAGTCCCTTCTCTGCACAGCAAATGTACACAAGAAGTCTAAAAGCATGGCAGCAACCTGAAACTCCTTGAGAGAAATGCTTTTGTACAGCTATTCATCTGTCATTTATGCCATAGTGCCGAATTGGTGTACACCTCATAAATATATGGGGTGAACTCAGGGTTTGGGGAGAGGTTTAATATCATACAAGTAGCCCTTGACTTATGACCATAATTGTGGCCAAAATTTCTGTTGCCAAGCAGGGCAGTTGTTAAGTGAGTTTTGCCCCATTTTATGACCTTGTTAAGTGAATCATGCATTCTTTGAGTCAATCTGGCTTCCCTCATTGACTTTGCTTGTCAGAAGCTGTCTGGGAAGGTTACAAATGGTGATCATTTGACCCTGGGATAAATATGTGTCCGAATTTGGATCACGTGATCATGGGGATGCGCATGTGTGAAAAATGGTCAGTCACTTTTTTCAATGCCATTGTAACTTCAATGGTTACTAAACAAATGGTTGTTAAGTCGAAGACTAATTTTGCTTCTCAGTCATTCCTGTGCAGAATATGAAATTCATACATCTTTGTCAATCCTGCATGTACTTAAAGGGTATAGATTTTCATTCTTCTTTTCCTAGTTTGACGTTTTAGGGTGTGAATTTTTAATAAGAAAATTGTCTCAGAAATTTGTGTAAGTTTAGGTTACATAGCCTACCTATATCCATGAAAATATAATTTTCAGGGTAGCTGTAATGATACTCAGATACGGAAGAATAAAAAAAAACCAGTTCAAGTGCTTTATCTTCTGCCCTTTACACCTGTTGAACATCTCCACTTCACTGGGGAAAAGTCTTCTTATTGTTCTTGGCATTACCTGTTTTTATCTGCTTTTCAGGTTGGGGTTACTTGGAGATGAACCTGTTCCAACAGCACATAGTATAGTGGATGCATTGGCCAAACACATGGAAGCAAAGCTCTCGTATGGTAGGTGACAAGTTGTTCACCCATAGTTTTACTTTCCAGTAAAGGTAGTCCGCAATTTATGACTGTAATTGAGCCAGGAATTACAGACCTAAGTCTTTGTAGTCATTAACAGAGTCACCATGTAACCGTGTCTGATTTTCCAATCATTTTTGTGGTGGCCATTAAGCACTTGTTAAGTGTACCCATTTTACTCAACAGTTATTTTTGGTGGAATCTAGAAGCTAATAAAATGAAGGAAGGAAATATCTAACTACCAGATGGATTCATCCAACCCGTCTTAATTAATGTCAAGGAAACAGCCGAGTATTGAGATGGTCAGACCATTCAAATGATACAGTCCAGATAGTCCTCGCTTAAGTGCTAATTGGGACTTCAAAATCTGTTGTTAAGGAGCACGGTTGTGTCAGCCGTCCCAGGTTTGCTTATTTATTCGTGCCAGAAGCATCACAATTAAAATAAAGCATACTATATGACATAAAATTTAAAATATAAAATACAAGATTAAAATATGTACAAATTAATCTTGCCCAGAAACTAGCAACATTAATTGCATTCTGTTGTGTTGCCATGAGGTTCTCAAAGGGCACACTGATTGGGGAACAAAGGGCAGGTATACATATGTATTGTTGTTTGCATGTCACCCCAATCGCAAAGAGCAGAAGCTATTTCCCAGGTTTCATCAGATCAAAGTTCCTCCATTGGTTCCATCCAGGGCTGGTTCTTTGTAGCTTTCCATAGATCCACTCTGCTTTCAAATTCTTCAAAGTCTTCCATCGACCTGAGGAAGCTTTTCCTGGATTTTAATCTCTGCTGAGCTGGTTGTAGGCCATAGAGAGGGTGCTGTCTAGTTATTGATGAAATGAGTCTCTTTCTTTGTGCTGCTTCTTCTCTGTGAACAGCAGGCAGGGCAATTGGCAGCTAGGTGGTAGATCTTTACCAAGAGGGGTAGGTTTAAGGCATTTGGTGAGAAGCAAAACGTCTTCAAGGGTCCAGTTTTGGGACAACTATGACCTGGATGACTGGGAATGTCTAGGCATTTGGTAATAATTCTGCTACCTTCATTCAGAGCAACATTTACTTTCCCAGCATGTGCTGATTTATACCAGACTGGACATAACGTTCAACCTCCTCAAATGTTTTTCCCTGTACAGCCATTGCCAGCTATCCCAGGTTACCAAGCAGGACGCATGATCATATGAGATAGATCTACTTTACTACAAGACTCCATTAACAGATCCTTGCAGATCTGAAAGTGCAAACTTCCTGCTGCCACTTTTAACCATCTGATTACCATATTTTTTTGGAGTATCATATGCACCTTTCTCCCCCCCAAAAGGGGGTAAAAATTTGGGTACATCTTATACACTGAATGTAGCCCCGCCCACCCACTGGCCCCCACCCTATGGCCTCTGCCTCCTAGCAATTTACCTCCTTGCAGCAAGCAGCAAGAAGAAACAGCCGATTTCAGCTTCAGCACAGATTTTTTTTCCTTGTGCTAATCAAGCTATGCTGAAAACAAAAATGAAAGTAAAGCAGGCTGTTTGCTGCAATGAGGCAAAATTGCTGGGAGGCAGAGGCAGATTTATTTTTCTTGTTTTCTTCACCCAAAAAGGTAGGTTTGTCTTATAGTCTGGAGTGTCTTATACTCCGAAAAATACGGTAATTAGGGTGGGTCCATCTTACTTACAATTCTTTCTCTGACTATTAATTTTATGGCGACTCCACCCTCTCTTTGATTGTTTCCTATTTCTTTCACTCACCCCCCCACCCCCAAGGTCATTCACACATTCCATTACAGGTCATAAGTCAAAAAAATCATGTGACTGGTTGCAACACTTAGCAACCAGTTCCACAGTTCCAACTGCGATCAGTAATCGATGACCATGAGGACCATTAAGTGAGAACTTCATATGACTGCAACTTCCTGCCAGCTTCCTCCCCTGTATTTCCTCAACCTAATCTGGCAGGGAAGGCCATAAATAGCAATCACACGACCTTTTTAAATATAGAAGTGAATCTTTAGTATGATTTGGATGGGAGTTAAACCGCTGTTTTAATGCATTTTTATTTTACGGCAAAGTTAGTGATAGCTGAGTTTCATAATGTAAGTACTGATTTTTTTTTACAATTAAAACTTTATTTAGCAAGAACAACACATACAGATATACATGGAGATAGGTATTCAATTCTATGAAGCACATTGTTTATAGACAAAAAGTGTGATGGGGATTCTGAGAAATATATTTTATAAATGGAGAAATAAGATAATTGATGTTATGCTAAGAAACTAGGAATTGAAGGGCAGATTGTGATATTGTTTATATATTTTGTATTAAGAAGAGATTAAGATAAGATAAAGAAGTAAGGAAAAAGAATAATATGGCTGAAACTGAAATATGTAAATTATATTTGGAAAAAACAAAAGGGGAGATTGGAATAGACTATAAAAATCAATATATAACTGTTACAAGATTTATAAGATGTGACCCGGTCAACACTCTGTTCATAAAATATGTATGTAAAAGAAAAACAATAATAAAACTTGTTTTTTAAAAAAGATATGTATTCAATTCCCTTTTTCAAAAGGTGTATTAGCAGTGCTCTGTGCTAAATTTTTTATTATAATCCTTTTATTGAACTTAAAGATGTATTTTGAAAAAAAACATTGTCTATGAATAACAGATAATTACTTCTCAATATAGCATTAGTAAAAGTTGTGCTGTTCTTGAAATAGTTTTGCAATTTAGTTTTAATGCACAACTTGGTCAATTTTTTAAGAACAATTTCCTTTTGTTTAGGATCTGGAGAGCGAGATATGATAGTTATGAGGAGTGAAATAGGAATTAAGCATCCCTCTGGTCATTTGGAAGACAAATATATCAACCTTGTGGTGTATGGAGATGATAAAGGGTATTCTGCAATGGCCAAAACAGTGGGATACCCTACTGCTATTGCAGCAAAGATGATTCTTGAAGGTATGTATCTTTCTTCCCATCTTTTAACTCTTATAAAATGCCTCCTGAAAAAGCACAACTTATTTACCGTATTATACCTTTCTATTATACCTTTCTATTTATGTGGTAAGTTAAGTCTCAGTGCCCAACTATTTATTTTAAAGGGCTTCAGTTACACTCAGTGAGATTTCGTTAAGATACATTCTGTTGCTCTAACCTAGAAATATGTGTGGAGTAATTTCCCATAACAATCCTGTCCTGATACTCCTAGTACGGTATGTTCCCCATTTTTCTTTTTCTTTCACTTCTCTTTCTCTGAGTGAAAGGAAATGAATTGTTCACTTGAACTTAATACACTTGCTTTCAAGAATAAGCCTTAACTGCCAGTAGAATTCCATTGATTTTTTTAATTAAATGAATACCTATAGTTTCTTAAATGAAATGTGATAGAACTATTATGCTGTTATGCCCCTCTAAAATTTGTTCAAATAGAAAATTATATTATTTTGTATTTCAGGTGAAATTAATAGCAAAGGTATGATCGTCCCATTGACAAAGGATATATATGGACCAATACTAAAACATATTCAGACAGAAGGCATTGCATACACAACCCAGAGTGTTATCAGGCAATAAAGCACCCTTCATGTTCTTCTCAGCTACCCGTCCACTGAGTTTCTAGTATGCACATTGAAGCTTGAAAATCTGCCATGGATACCTTCAATTGAGAAGTCTTCTGTGTTGAAACCATTGAAATGAACGGAAGAGCAACAGCGTTTCTATTATCTTGAGAACCTCCAGCCTTTGGTTCAGACTTTCACATGAGATTATCCTATTGAATTGGGTTTATTAAAGGCTACCGTCCCAACGAACTTATTTGGAAGCAAGTCTCAGTGACTTCTGTTCCATTTGTGTATTTATCACAATATTTATCATAGTATGTCATGGTATTTTTTTCCTTCAGAAATGTAGGATTTTTATACATGAGGCAAGGCTCTTAAGGCTGTGCAGAAGTGTTTTTCATTGTTTCATAAATGCTGCAAAATTGCTGCATATGGTGAATGTTCAGACTATTTTCTAGTACAGTATTTAAAATGGATTTCTAAAACAATGTATTTCTAAATTTAGAATGATTTGCTCTTTATTAGGAATGAAGAGGTTTATGACTTAAGTGCCCATACTATTGATTTTGAAAAGCTCCCACTTCACCCAGATATGGCTAAGTTTTGTTATTCATTGGTCTTCTAAGAATGTGTAAGGGATAATTCATTTTCCCATGAGCCATTTTTGTAGTCACTTTGTGATTTGATCCATATGCTTGATGAGCATCTACACTGATTCCTTGAATGATAACTATAGAGTCAAAAGTAGTTTGGCTTTTTTATAACTTAAATCATATTGTTGAGCTAGCTCAGTCTAAGCACTTCCAGTTAAAGGCTACAATTAGCAGAATTGGAAAAGATCTGTCTCTAGAATTCTGAAGAACTTCTCCTAAAAAGGAGATGTTAATGTGCAATACACCAGCCTTTCCTAACTTGGTTACCGTCCAACGGTATTGGGACTGAAGTTTCCCATATTGTTAGAATGTATGAACAGTTCTTTGAATGTCATAAAAACTGATACAGCTGTAATAGAGTTGATTTTATAGCCAAAGGGAAAACTATTTTTCAGTTGCACTTTTAATTTGGCATTTTTAATGTATTGAGAATGTGATTGTTCTAGACACTTCTGTATGTTTAAAATCCTATTGTGGAGGTAAAATGATCTACTTTGCTTTACATTTGCCAACTGTTATATTCCTAGAAATTATATTTTCGATATTGGACAACTTCTAAATTCTGAAGTGCCATGTAAAGTTGCCAATTAGTTTATTTATTTACATTATCTTGAAGACAGAATATTCTGCAGTGCCTTGTAAGGTCCTTATATGCTTCAATATTGGAGAGAAACAATATATTAGGTAGATATCTGGTATATATATATAAAAATTCTGTTCTTATTCTGTAATGGACTTTCAGATCAGTGTCACACGAATAATATGAATTATCTGTTTCAAATGAAAATATGATGCATAGTAAGGAAACCAGGATGTTTTCCTTAAAACCATTCTGGAATGGAGAAAGGTCTTTTTTTTTTAATCCCAGGGAAGGAAAAATGTGGGCAGAATTCATTTGGAAGTAGAGATAAAAATTGAATGTGATGGGAAAAATGTGGAGTCTCCACTGACATCTGCAGCCACACACAGCTTTGCTTTGTTTTTTAATTTGATTTATATGCTGCCCTTCTCCGGAGACTCAGTGCAGCTTACAATGCGCTAAGCAATAGCCTCATACTTTTGTATATTTATACAAAGTCAGCTTATTGCCCCACAAACTGGGTCCTCATTTAACCTACCTTAGAAAGGATGGAAGACTGAGTCAACCTTGAGCCTGGTGAGATTAGAATTTACAGTAATTGCAGACAGCTGGTTTTAATCACTATGCTTTTAGTCTGCTAAGCTAAGCCAGGCTCCACTGTTGACCATTCAGATAGCTAAACTAATACCAACATAATTTTCCCAGGAGTTTTAATTCCAAGATACAGTGAGTGGTAGCTCTGGCTCTTTTCTTAACATTTTTGGATATACAAATACTAAATTTACACATGGGCCCGATATTTGATGTAGTAGGTCAGACCAATTTTTAATATTGTATAATCCTGTGCACATTTACTGAAAAGTAAATTCCACTGTAGCGATGAAATGTAATGTGTATATACAAGTGTATCAGTAGAAGCTTTAATATCTATATAGCATTAATATCCCTAATTTTATTTTTTTGATGCTCACTTATGTTGACAGACGATAATTGCTATCTGAAATCATTTAATTTTTTTTTAACAAAATGTCCAATGTTCTTTCTCTGCCTGTTGCGATCACTGAAAAGTAGGAAAAGTGAGTATAAGATATTCACTGGAAAGTAGTGGAACTGTTTCATTTATACTTCACAAATTTTGCAGAAAATTTTTTGAGGGCTGCTGGCCTGCAAACAATTTGCCACCTAATTTCACAACAAAATGTCTCGCTTTGTACAATCCCCATAACAAAAAGCAAACAAGCAAACAAACCCTGTTCTAAAATAAATCTGAAAAGGTTAAATCATAAAGCTGTGTTACTGTGCATTTCTGTGGCTCCTGCATACAAGAATGCATGCATGGAGAAGTGGGAGAATAAGGAAACCAAGAAGTAAGGAGTAAATGTGTCAGTAGAGTTTCAGGAGGGATGATGTACAAGTTTAGACTTCATTCAGGGAAAAAGGCACAACCTGTTTAAGAGAAATGTTGCTTCAGGTAATCCAGACTTGATTCAGATCTTTACTCTTTTCATCTCCCCAAATTAAAGGGTTATCATGGAAGCCTTAGTTTTCAGTTTACAGTATCGGAAAGGGGCAAGAAATTGCCTGACGAAATCCAGAGTCCCTGACATAAAAAGTGTGCTTGTGAGAGACTATTTTGTAATTTGTACTGTTTTTGAAAATTACTTTCTTGCAGAGAGGTAAAGCGAAGGGTAATGTGTTACATCGGGTTTAAAAATCTGGTGTTTTTGCTATCCTGCCACACAAAAATAAAAATGTTTGACTTTCATGTGTGAGCATCTTTTTAGAGTAATACTGTGGAAGAAATTCTTCATATATGTGAGAGTGTTCATACTGCATTGTTATTATAATATAGTTTATGTACAGTTAGTGCAAAGAAGCATTAGACCTACATGCAGAAATGTTTTGAATTCTTTTAAGTATAAGGCATCTGTCAGAGATCCCATAAGGCCTTCTGTTTGAAGATCTCTATTTCTGATAATTGCATACATGTAGTAAAGTATTAACCGCAACTAAATCTCCTTAGCTTTTGAGATCACTAAATTTCGGTTAAAAAGAAAAGTACAGCTAGCCATAGAGTGGCTTGTTCACTAAAAGGAAGACCTATGGTTTATGAATTGGATTTTTTTTTTCCAGAATTAATGAAGATTGGTAAAGTTGCTGCAATGTTACCAAATGTCAAAATGAATCTTAACGGATAAACTTATATATCCCTAGCATTGGCCTCTTTTACAGCTGAGAATGCACCTTAGAATGTTGCCTGATTTTGTAATGAAATATTTGGTTCTAACAATGAGAAATGAAGCACCAAGTTAAAATCAAAACATTTGGTTAACAATATGCCAGAAAGGTATGTATTGGAATCATGAATCACTATTAGCAGTGAAATACTGGAAAACTTGCAAGCTTCATAGTGGTTGGACTGACATTTAGGAAAGGGACTATATACAAGAATAATCTGAAGGTTTGCCTTTGTTAGGATCGTTTGCATCTCTGATATACTTATTTCCAAAATATATATGCCATTCAGTTCCCAAAAAGATTCTAAGCCCTTTACAAATGCATATGTTTCTTGACATATAACTGTTTGTTTAACAATCATTCAAATTACAATAGCCTTGGGGAAAAAATGTAATTTACAACCTGTCCTCAAAGTTACAGCTGTTGCACAGCCCCTTTGATCATGTGATCACAATTTGGCTGCTTGGCAATTGGCTTGCATTTACAACTGGTTGCAATCAAATGATCAGGACTTGCAACCTTTCCAGCTGGTTTCCAACAAACAACATCAATTGAGGAAACCGGATTTGCTTAACAACCATGTGATTTGCTTAACAACACAGTGATTCGTTTGATAGTGGTAAAGACAGCCGTAATATCAGATCCAGTATGTGAAAACTCACTTAACCACATTGTTTAGCAACTGAAATTCCAGTCTCAATCATAAGATCTACCTGTAATAAAAAATATATGAAAGCAACAAGGAAACCACCACCATCCTAAAAAAACCCTAGTAACAGTAAGATTTCTTGTTGAATAACACAGAGAGGGCAAACAGTCATCTTACTTGCCTCCTATCGGAAAAGGCCTTGCATAGATGTCACCATATCAACAGTCCTTAAAAAACAGTAGCAGTTTGGAGGATCTGAGTGTCAAATTTAATCCTAAGTATCAAGGCCTGTGACCATTTTTCTGCCTTGCCAATACTTTGCTGCTGAAAAACGAAAAAGCATCTCTGAAGGTACAACGAAGGTCTTTAAGAGTGATGAGGCAGATTTTATTTTTGCCAAGTGTTCAATACAAGCTGAAATATTGATACTCATTTTTGTAATGCCGTGGATAAAAACCATTGAAACAATGCTTAGTACAGACGTTATTTTCATAGAAACTTCGTATTTCAAAACAAGTATATTTCGATTTCCCACAAAAGTTAAAATTACATGCAGAGATAGTTACCATTTAGGATGCATGACAATATATCAGAAGCTACTAAAATTAAGAACAGGTAATGAACTACATCATTTTAACAATGCAATTACACAGAACTAGAAAACTGACTTTGTAGTAAAATATAAAAATCTACAATTATAAATATAAATTTGGTCCATGGAATCCACTCTAGAAATATTTACAATAAGTATCAGTTCTACTAAATGCCTACTAAAATCTTAAAATGTTGAATATTACAGAGAATATATTTACATTCTACCATATTAAAAGTTAAATTTCTAACAAAGGTATTAGGAGTGCTATAAATAACAGGGAATTGGATACTAAAACGCGTGTTGCTGAAAACTTCAGCATCTATAGTTATGATAAAATTTAAGTGAAAATGTAATCACAAAAATTAAAAACTAATACTGTAAAAGACTACATACCATTCTTAGAAACTGCAGAGTTCAGTAAAATTAGTTCAAACATAACAAAATGCATTACGAGATTTTTTTCCAAAAAGGCACACATTGTTAATGCATTTGCAAGAAATGTTTATTCAAATCAAATGAAATAAAAAAAGATTATCTAATAGCTGGACATCACCCTGCCCCACGTAAAAAAAGGAAATATTTCCAGCTCTGAATAATTGCTCTGTCATATTTTGATTGAAGTCAAACTAATGATTCCAAGCTCTCGGCTGCACTGCCATCTGGTAAAGCTGAGCCATTACTGTCGATGGATATGGAAGGATTTTCTTCTTGCCTTGAACTAACAAGACTGAGGACAGTTTTGTACAAAAACTGGTAATGGTCCTAAAAGATTGTGGGTGGGTAGAAAATGATGGGACATTAGCGTAGCTTGTATGGATTACAAGAATCACTAACAGTACATTCAGTCACCAGGTAGTAAGAAACAAGCAACCGCATGCTCAGGAGATGGTTGAAAGAGACACATCAATTTGTCAACCCCACAGAAAGGAGAGCATTTTCTTGGCCAAGAATAGTGCCTAGGTGATGGTAGGGAGAAAAGTGACATATTCAAAATGGTAAAAGTAGCTGTTCCTGAGTTATAGATCAAGTATATCCATGTTCAGCAAATTGGCAAATTAATTGTTTGCAATACCAGGCCTGCTATTTTAAATACTTAAAATGAGATTTTATCTCTTTGGGAATGGAATTTCACCCCACAAAGAATGCAATTTCATCATGCAGGGTAATTCTTGCCTACTTACAATATCTGTGAAGACTCCAGGTCTCATCAAATTGACCATCTTAGCTACATGATAAACATCCACACAACTTTCATTTTCTAGCTGATGCATAAGTGTTGTTAAAGCACAGAAGGTACCCGCTGTCACTCCTCCATGCCTTATGAAAAAAAAATACATGAATGTACATCTAGAAAAAGGACATGCTTTACATTTTGATAAAATACACACCTGCTTAATAAAAATGCCATTTAGGACTTCCTAGAAGGGTTGAGAATCAATCAAATGTGATTTATTTATGATCAACTTCTGGTTCTAATCACTATTAGATGGGCATATCCACTTAAAAAACATACTAAAGGGTTCACATTCTCTTATTTAAGAGCACCCTTAGTTACCTGCTTGATTGTTGCAGTTATGAAACATAAAAATATACAAAAATGAAGTACACACACTACTTTTGGACCTTTTAACAACTGTATTATTATAAACCAGTAAATCTCTTGCCTTCTACTCCAGAACTATGCTTGCTGTTCTACCATCTTTATTTTTTTCCTATTTCTCAAAATCATTTCTTGTATGTATTTCTTGGATCTATTTTGAAGCTGAATTAATGTCTTTTGAGTTGACACGACAGTTAACTTTTCTGTGCCACTACATATTTTATTATTATCCTTTTAAGTAGTTTTATATGCATGCTGTTTTAAATGTGCAAATATAGCAATAGACCATGTAAATACATTTCATTGCCTTAAATTACAGAGGATAGCGTTAGGGCACCTGACTAGAAAGTGGGAGGCCATGAGTTCTAATCCCAGCATAGCCAAGAATGACTTTGGGCCAATCACTCTTTCTCAGTACAACCCTCCTCACAGGGTGGTTGTTGTGGGAAAAATAGAAGGAGGAAGGAGGAACTCAAGATATACTCATCCCCTTTAGTTATTTGTAAAAATAATAAAGGCAGGATGCAAATAAATAAGTAAATAAAAAAACTTATTTTTTTTCTAACAAAGCAATGACTGAATAATAAGAAATTATTAGTCATTGCTTTTGCATGATCTTTTACTTATAATGATTTTCTTATTTTATTAAAGTGTTGCTATTTCTTTTACACGTACTCTTAAACTGTTTTGCTCCATGGACAGTTCCCACAGATGCAATATACTGAAGTACTGGCAGGGTCAAGAAATGAGTCAAGAAGGCATTGTTAAGAGATGCTGAATACCAGCAATTTTTAAATGGAAGAGAAATTTGGTTCCAATTTCTTTCTATAAATATGACTTTTATAAATCACAGATGCTGTACAAAACATACATAGAGATGCCAACAACTACTGAAATTGAATTAATACTTACTCATCATGCACAATCATAGGGCCATCTCTGTTGGAAGTTTCTTCTTTTATGATGCTTATAAGTTCAAATGTTTTACTAATAGGGCTATCTGGATTTGGCCATTTTGGACACTGAAAGTGCCTCACTTCAAGAACGTAATCATCCTCAAAGATTAAAAAAAAATAGTGCATTTAATTGATTCACATTTATGAAACAGGTGAATCGATACAACTGAAAAACATGTTTGGTTTGAAAATTTCCCACAGTTCTGTGAAAAGGTACTTGCCCCCTTTAGGATTTTCTGAATGGTGATAGATCTTTGCCACTAAATGCATCAGAATTACTGCCATGAAACGCTTTAAAGGTGGTAACCAACACCTTGAATTGCACTTGGAAGACCACTGGGAGCCAGTGCAGCTCGCGCAGGAAAGGTGTTACATGGGCATAATGAGGTGCGCCCATAACTACCCGTGCGGCCGCATTTTGGACCAGTTGGAGCCTCCGAGTGCTCTTCAAGGGGAGCCCCATGTAGAGAGCATTACAGTAGTCCAGACGGGAGGTGAGGAGGGCGTGAGTGACTGTGCGCAAGGCATCCCGGTCCAGAAAGGGACGCAGCTGGCGGATCAGGCGAACCTAATAGAAAGCCCCCCTGGCTACAGCCGTCATGTGCTCTTCTAAAGACAGCCGTGAGTCCAGGAGGACACCCAGATTGCGAGCCCTATCTGTGTGGGGCAAAGATTCACCCCAATAGTCAGCGATGATACCAGCTGACTATACCGGGACGCCGGAAGCCACAGCCACTCGGTCTTGGAAGGGTTGAGCTTGAGCCTATTTCTCCCCATCCAGACCCGCACGGCCTCCAGGCAGTGGGACATCACATCCAGGGCATCATTGGGGTGGTTTGGGGTGGAGATGTACAGCTGGGTGTCATCAGCGTACTGGTGGACTCTCACCCCAAAACCCTGGATTATCTCACCCAGCAGCTTCACATAAATGTTGAACAGAAGGGGCGAGAGGACCGATCCCTGCGGCACCCTCCAAGCGAGGCGCCTCGAGGTCGATCTCTGCCCCCCTGCCAACACAAACTGCGAGCGGTCGGAGAGGTAGGTGGAGAACCACCATAGCACGGTGCCTCCAATTCCTAATCCCCTCAACCGCTGCAGCATGATACCATGGTAGATGGTATCAAAAGCCGCTGAGAGATCTAATAGGACCAGGACAGAGGAGCAACCCCTGTCCCGAGCCCTCCAGAGATCATCAACCAATGCGACCAATGCCATTTCTGTGCTGTACCCCTGCCTGAAGCCCGACTGGTACGGGTCTAGATAGACAGCTTCCTCCAGGTACCGGGGTAGTTGTCGTGCCACCACACTCTCAACAACCTTCGCCACAAAACGAAGAACAACATCAAGAGAACTGTAATCCTTTTTTTGCTTTGCAAAAACCATTGCTTGCCAAGATGATTGCTTATCTCAGTTATTAAAAAGTATCTCTGTGGAGGAATGTTTTATGGAGAGATGAATCAAACATGCTCACATTTGGTCTACATTGGTATTGTTATGCCTTTTGGAAGCCAAATCCTGCGTTTTACAGTTAAGACTTTTATACCAATTATGAAGCCTGGAAATACTGCCATGGGTTGTTAGGGTTGTTTTGCTGCCTTGGGAACTGGACATTTGGTCATCATTTAAGGAACCAAATTCTCTGCTTTATATCAGAGAATTAAAAGCACATGAGAAAATCAGGACATTAACAATTAACTGAAGAAGCTGAAGAACAGGTGGGTTAAGAAGCAAATTACTGCAAACATGCAATCAGGTCTATACAAAATCGGTTAAAAAAAATCAAGATTTGCTTGGAATGGCCAGGTCAAATCAAAACCTAAACCGTATACTAATATTTTGATAGATTGTGAAATGAGATGCCCATGCTATAAAATTCTGAAATGATATTAAGCTAAAACAGCTTGGCATGGAGTAATAGCCAGGGTTCTGATATAGGAATATAAAGAACTAATAACTAATTATAAGAAGCATACTAATCAATTGTTAACTCACTGCCTTGAGTTACTTATAAGGTGATAAAATCTAATAAATAAATATGACAGATTACTGCACCTGAACAATTACTTTTTCATACTGTGTTTCCCTGAAAATAAGACCCTGTCTTATATTTTTTTTAATCCTGAAATAAGCGCTTGGCCTTACTGCCATGCGCTCAAAAGCCCAATTGGGCTTATTATCAGGGGATGTCTTATTTTGGGGAAACAGGGTACTTGTTCACTACGTATTGGATCACGATGTATGAAATAAATGAAACAAGCATCAATGTGAATTATTCACTCAGACTCCTTTTCATATCAGCAAGAATTTCTGATAACATTAAATGTGAAAGTTAAATAAAAATTAAGAACTTCCAAAATGGTTAAATACAGGTAGTCCTCGACTTATGACCACAATAGATCCCACAATTTCTATTGTTAAGTGAGACATTTGTTAAGTGAGTTTCGCCCCATTTTACGACTTTCTTGCCACAGTTGTTAAGCGAATCACTATAGTTGATAAATTAGGAACCGGGTTGTTAAGTGAATCTTGCTTTCCCATTGACTTTGTTTATCAGAAGGTCTCAAGATCATATGACCTTGGGACACTGCAATGGTCATAAGTATGAACCGGTTGCCAAGCATCTGAATTTTCATCACATGTTCATGGGGATGCAGGTTGTAACTGTGAAAAATGGTCATAAGTCACTTTTTTCAATGCAACTTTGAACGGTCAAGAAACGAACTGTTGTAAGTCGAGGACTATCTGTACTTCTTTATAAAAGTATATATACATATGTAATAGTTTAGAAATGGTTTTTATGAAGATTTTAACTTTAATCTTTTTTTTTAATCATGTCTCTGTATACTATATCAATGTTCCAAATCTGGGAACATGTATAAGTGTGCTTAAAATTATATTTTTGGTTGTTATGAATAAACACTTAAAGAATATTTCAACCAAAGAAGAAATAATTATATTCATGGCTTTACTTTTTACTTCCTATGTCATATTTAATTATGACATTTGGAATTACAAAAGTATAAATTACAGGGCAAGAAAGCAAGCTATTGTAATCCCCCCATAAAAGCAACACAATCATCTGAGTTGTGTTTGAATTCAAATGACAGTAATACTCTATTGTATAGTAGGAGAGCAAGTATACTTGTGTAGCTTCTAAAATGAAATCCTGGATTATGAGTTTCTCTTCATTGGATAAACATTTATGCTCTTCTGAAATCAGGCTGACTTTAAAGCTCTCACAATTTATAGGATCTTCTTTGTTTGGCCAGTAGACAAATTCATCTTCTGCCTGCTAAAAGGAAAGGAAAAGAAACCCTTCAGATTTGCTATGAAGAAAAATATTGGTTATTTTAATAAATTAACTATGATGTAATTTAATTGCACATTCTAAAATAGGTCAGAATCATGATGACCTTAAGCTTTATGATTAAAATCAAGATTTTTAAAATATGTTTTAAAAGACATTGTCCTGGTTTTGTTTAATAAATCACTAATTGTTCAGTTCATTTTAAAGCATAAATACCAACTTTTAAACAAAGTTACCATGCTAACGCATGCCAGGCAACAATTTCCTATCTCTTTTCTTACGACAGAAATATATTACCTTTCCAGAATTCCATCATTTTAAGTATTTCATTTTATTATCTCTATTATGTCCAAAAGACTATTTCCCATGTCTTCATTAAGATATTAGTAATGAGAAAAGTGGTTTTTAATATCATTTCCTTATTTTTAACACCGAGTTCGCTAATCAGTAAAGCGATGAGATTCTGTTTCGTGATTAACAACTCTAGTAAGTAATAAAAATGCTGATATGAAGCAAAGCATTTAATCTTACCATATTCTGACTATCAGGGAGCATAACAATTATTTGAGCATTGTGATCCCATATCATTTTCCAGAAATCTTTGATAGTGTGTAGCAAAGGATGTTGGGTAATAATGAATTCATTACTTTGATAATAACCCTGTAAAGAATACAAATTAAATTAAGGACACCCTGTTTCTTATAAGCATGTGTTTCTTATAAGGAGTGCTCTTCCTTTTAATAGGATTGTGCTGTTTCTTCGAAGCCTCAGAAAAGGCATAATCTTATTAAAAGGAGGAAGATTCCTCCAGAAGATGAAGTACTAAACCAGTGCATAGACCCCAGACTACTGAAGAAACACTTCAGACGGTTTCTTGTTTAACCTTTTCCTTAACCTGTTTTATAACTACATGGTTTAGGGGCTTTTTAAAATGGTTATATTGGCAAGGAAGACTATTCAATCATTTTCATTTCTATGATAGCAAGTATGGATGACTGAGGATCTCCATAGACATTTGTCTAAAAGAAAGTTTTTTTGACTATCTATGCAAGATGACCTACATCAGAATTATAATTTTACTAGTTCTCTGTAAATATACTTTAAATTGGCTATTTATATATTCAATTAGAGTGATACATAATTTGTGCTTTTCTTTTTAACTATTTTTAGCTGTTTATAAATTTTTAATTTCCATTTTATTTTCTAGGAATTTTTCCCACTGCTTTTTTTCTCTTCAGTATAGTATAGTATAGTATAGTATAGTATAGTATCGTATCGTATCGTATCGTATCGTATCGTATCGTATCGTATCGTATCTGTGATGGCGAACCTATGGCATGCGTGCCAGAGGTGGCACACAGTCCCACTTTGGGGGCACGTGAGCCATTGCCCCAGTTCAGCTCCTCTGCGCATGCGCGCATGCCTCCCACCAGCCAGCTGGTCTTTGGGTCTCTGTGCACATGCGCGGGGGGTGGGGCACATATGGGGGGGTCGCACATGCATGCTTGGAGAGTGCGGCACACATGGGGGGCCATGTGTGCACGCATGGGGGGCAGGGCATGTGCAGGGCCTGCACACATGCATGGGGGATAAGTACAGGGGGGCATGTGTGCATTGCATTTTGGGGGTTTGAGCGCACCTGCATGCATTCGCATGCGCACATGCGTGCTTTGGGCACTTGGTCCGGAAAAGGTTAGCCATCACTGGTATAATATATACTCCTCCCTTCACTGTACAGCTTATTAAAAACATTTAAAAATAAGAAAACAACAACACCACAAAAAAGATGGCAGAAATGACAAAACTCAATTGGTTGAGGTCTTTGTGTTAAAAAATTAGTCTGAATTGTGTTTCTGTGGTATTTTTCCTTTTCCTTTTATTATATTTGTTTTTATATTTTTTCCTCTTTTAATATTGACCCATGGAACACTTTCAGATTGCACCATGGATTTTCAGTGGGACTGATTATTTAGCTTTGCTTTCCTTCCAAAAGTTACAAAATAGGTAAATTAAGGTTCCCAAAGTTGATGCCTTTCATTAAAAAGACGCCAACATGAGCCTGTAGTCCCTGGTCTCTATGTCCTTTCAGGCTGTGATCAGTGGGAAGAGAGTGAGCTGGAGGGGTTTGGTTAAAGCTGCTGTTACTCCATCCTGGGGTTGGGATGGTTCAAAAAGCTACAAATAAATACTAAACTGTCACATCCAACTATAAATAGCTCCTGTTTCCTAACTTAAGGACTGGCATGGATTTCTGAATAACTCTTCAACTTAAAGAAAGCTGTATCATGATATCAAAGCCAAATATTGTGTAATATTGTGCTGGTCTTTACATTTTACTTGATTACACATGTATTTAACCTATGGATGCCACTTCACACAAGATAATTGCAGCTTTTTGGTGTTCTCCTTCCCCTATCTAGGCTTGTTGCTGGTTTGTTTGGTCAACTGGGCAGGCCTTGGCTGAGACAAAGAAAGTTCCTCAGAAAGCTGACACCAATGTGTAGATCAATTCAAATTGCAGTGTGATTTACAAGGTAACTCACCATAATATAGGAAGCATTAATGTAATCAGTGCCCTCACCAGACAATGATGAAATACCAACTCTAGATCTTTCCACTGTAACACAAAGATAAGAATTTATTGGGGCATGTGGTGCCAAACACCAACCATTTTCTGACATATATTTTAAAATTCTCCAAATCAGAGAAACTGGAGGAGCACCTGCTATTAACACAGGAACCAATATCTGCAACTATATCTATTGTATTTATTTTACTGAGAGGCCTGGTTTCTTGAGATCCGGAAGAATAATAGAACCTTTCTTTCTTTCACCCTTCCATCTAAGCAAACGATACATTTGGGATCATTTGTACATTGGATCCATACATTTTATCCCTTCAGATTAAGTTATGGTAAATTGCTCCTCCTCCATTTAGTAATGTGTGAATGGTCTGTAAATTATCAGAAGGAATCTTTCTTTCTTTCTTTCTTTCTTTCTTTCTTTCTTTCTTTCTTTCTTTCTTTCTTTCTTCCTTCCTTCCTTCCTTCCTTCCTTCCTTCCTTCCTTCCTTCCTTATTTTCCTTCCTTCCTTCCTTCCTACTAAAAGTGCATGAAATACAAAACTGAAAAGAGAGAGTTTGGGATGATCTGAGTTACTGTATCTGAAATGTACAGTCTTTCATAAATGCATTGTCATTTCAAGGTGCATCCATCTTATTCATTTTGAATTATATCTATTTAGTCTTATACAGAAAAATACCAAAAGTTAATATAAATAACTACCGGTACTTAACACAACTTTTAGTATACTGCATAGCTAACTTCAGACTTGGTCACAAATATTAAAAAGAGAAAGTAAAAAACAGCAGATTTGTTTTTCCCAAACTTCCTTTATCATGATATCCTTCTGGTATATTAATAATAACTGCAATAAAATCACTGTCTTAATTTTGTGGTTATGTTTAGTGAATTTTGTTTTTGACAAACCTACCAGGAATTATAGATGAAGTCCTGTTCTTTTCTCTGTTGCACTGTTTCAATGCAGTAGAATAATCACACTGCTGTATATTTGATTGGTTCAGAAGCTGAATAAATACATACATAATAGTATTAATAATAAATGAACAACTGTAGTACCACTTGAATACTATTGGCATTGACAAAATTACCGTCAGACAATTGCCAAAGGGAGCTTTATTCCAAACAGATTACATCCTGCGATGGTACCTTTAACACCATCAGACATCCACATCTGCCTATTCCAGGTCCTTGGGAAGGACTTGATAGATAAATAAATGTGCCAAACCCAGTCTGAACATTTGGCTGACTTTGCAATGAACCATAATAATAAAGAAGGGTTGCTTTAGGTGGACAATGCATGTTTCCCTTTATCCCCTTATTTCAGAATAGTTAAGGTCTATTACCTTTAACATGACTGCAATACTTCTGCATAAAAGCTACTGACCTACATTCAGCTCCCCAGCTACCATACATGGACCCCATAAAATGTTCGATCCAGCCATCTATAATTTTTCTAAATCTCAAGTTATACTAAATATATTCATCCACGAAAAAGTAAAATAGGTTAATGATGGAATTCCAAAGTACAATAAATTTATTTATATTCTGCCTTTGTTATTTATAGAAATAACTCAAGGCAGCCAATGCCCCTTCCTTCTCCTATTTTCCCCACACCCACCCTCTGAAGTGAGTTGGGCTGAGAGTGAATACCTGGCCTAAAGTCACCCAGATGGCTTTCATGCGTAAGGTGAGACTAGAACTCACGAACTCCCAGTTTCTGACCTAGTGCTTTAATCACATGACTTAACCGGCCCTCAGTGAAAGAGGTTTTGTAATTAGTGGTACAGTTTAAGATACAAAGCAGTTGATGAGGACTAAATATAATAGATAATTAGAACTGCAGAAAAAACAATTATTACCAATCTGCCTTCCATTGAAGACCTGTATACTGCACGAGTCAAAAAACGGAGTGTGAAAATATTTACAGACTCCTCTCATTCTGGATATAAATTGTTTCAACTCCTACCCTCAAAACGACGCTATAGAGCACTGCACACCAAAACAACTAAAGACAAGAACAGTTTTTTCCTGAACGCCATCATTCTGTTAAACAAATAATTCCCTCAACACTGTCAAACTATTCACTAGGTCTGCATTACTATTACTATTACCTCGTTACATCATTCCTATTACCCATCTCCTCCCACTTATGACTGCATGACTGTAACTTTGCTGCTTGTATTCTTACGATTTATATTGATATTGTTTCCTAGTATGATTTGATTGCTTATTTGTACCCTATGACTATCATTAAGTGTTGTACCTATGATTCTTGATGAATGTATCTTTTCTTTTTATGTACACTGAGAGCATATGCACCAAAGACAAATTCCTTGTGTGTCCAATCACACTTGGCCAATAAAGAATTCTATTCTATTCTGTTCTGTTCTGTTCTGTTCTGTTCTGTTCTGTTCTGTTCTGTCTGTTCTGTTCTGTTCTATTCTCTGGGTTCTATAGCAGCAACTGGGACATGATGTATCCATAAAGTTACTGCTTTATGTTTATTGCTATAGATATCCAGATTATTATTATTATTTTTCACTTCAATATATATATTTCATTTTTTACAAACAACCTAAGTGATCCAAGCATCAGGGAGGAAAAGCAAATTCCATTTTATTCCTGATAGGCATTGCAACTGCAATATTGGAAAAATGACAAAACTTGTGATGTGATGTCAAAATGCAAACCCTGGAGTTTTCTCTTGCATCCCAATAATGTACACATCTGTGTAAGTCATATGAATTGTGTTATGAAGTCATAACAGACATTTTGTCATGTTCTGCTTAATCGGCAGACCCCAGAAACACATGGTAATGGTACTATGATTTCAGTGAGTCAAAATGTTAGGCAGCAAAAGCACAGAGTATTTCTCTATGGCTGACAAGTAGTGTGAACTTCGTTTGTTTGTTTATAAATTTATGCAGCTGCCCAACTCACACACAGTGATATTAGCATGCAGAAGACACAGAACAAAATGCCAGGTAGTTAGAGGTAAATAAACTGGCCTACTTCACATGGCAGTATTTGCAACACAGTTGAGGAAACAGCTGAGGCAGAACTGCCAATTTCTTGAAATCCAAACAGCCTCACCTTGAACTGTTTCTCTAATCTTGTCTTTCCCATTGGTCCTGGTATTAAGAGTGAATTCACATAGGCATGAATGTGATTTTCAGGTACTTCTGTTTCTTTGCTTAATATGGCTTCCACAAGTGCATCATGAATGAAGATGTACTGTTCCTGATTTACAACATGAAGAAATAGTCTTGGTCATAACATTAATATTTATTGTGATTCAATGCCAGTTAATTTAGGCTACGTCCAGTGGTGGGATTCAAATAATTTAACAACTGGTTCTCTGCCCTAATGACCAGCTGGGTAGGTGTGGCTCGGTGGTCATGTGACCATGTGGTTGTGGCCAACTCAACATCACTCACATCAATGGGCACTTCACCTTAGCTGTTACAATGTAATAAGGGTTAACCAGAGAGGCAGTTTCTGTAAGAAGGGCAATAAAGATTAGTCTAGAAACACCACCAGAATGTTTCCTTCCTGCCTTCCCTACAGGATTAGCCCTGTAAAGTGGAAAAAACCAAAATAAGATTTCTTCCAACAAATGGTTCTCCAAACTGCTTAAAAACTTAACAACTTTCGCACCCGAATAGATGTGAACTGGCTGAATCCCACCACTGGCTACATCCTACTATAAACTATTCAGCCGAACAGACTAACAATTATACACATTTTATTCCAAAGTCAGAAATGTTTTCTACAGTTACAACAATTATAGAGATTGCTACATTACCATGCTGTAATGTATGTATAATGTAATATATTATTCACCACTGTTCATAGGAGGCATCAACAAACTATAAGGTGTGTAATGTTTCATTTTTGTTAGAACTTGTCAGTCATATATAGTCTCCTGTGTTTGGACTATCTTGAGGACTTAGTATGAATCCTCAGATCTCTAGTGCAAAAGTACAAGCAAATAAAAAAGGAAGGTACCATTCATAGCATCAATGCAGGTACTCCTTGACTTACATCCAATCATTTAGCAACCATTTAAAATTACAACAGCATTGAAAACAAGTGACTTACAACCATTCTCACACTTACAATCATTGCAGCATCCCCATGGTTACATGGTCAAAACATTGGATACTTGGAAACCGACATATATTTATGACAGGCGCATATCCCGGTGTCATGCAATTCATGTAAGTGCAACTGCACTTAACAACTGCAATGATTCACTTAGGAACCATAGCATAAAAGGTCATAAAATCAGACACAACTCACTTAACAACCACCTTGATAAGCAATGGAAATTGTGGTCGTCGTGAATTACCAGTACCTTTAATTACTATATTATTTTCACACATATATATTTCCAGGTATATAAGAATATTTTGAACAGTGCTATATTTTAAATCCATCCCAGAACTGATCTCCATGACAAATTTTTAGTTTTTTATTTTAGATCTAGAACACAAAAAGTCATAAAAAGGTCTCAGTAAGATGTGGTATGGAAACACTATAATAGTAACATAAGGTGCCAAGAAAGATCAGTTTAATGCTCCTGATACTGTCTCCACTCTTCATGTAAGCACATTTCGGATTTCTTCTAATTATTGTAGTTGCAGAGCAAAAACCAGGGAACCGATACTGATTTTATCTTATAAAATGATATAGGCATTTTCTACACTTCCCTTATAATAGCTTTCAAAATATGACTCCAGTGCACATTAAAAAAATCAGGTGGGACTTCGATAGCACCAGTGTGGATGCCACCTCCTTTTTTGCCCACATGCCACCGCAATGTAAAATATGGATGAAGCCCACAAGTAAAATATGCACATGCCAATTTTCTGTGATAGAATAGATTTTAATTAATTTATCTAATATATTTCTCTAATACGCTGAAAAAGTTACAGGTAACCCTTGACTAACAACAATAATTGTGCCCGGAATTGTGGACATAAGATATTGGCAGTCATTCAGTGGGTCACCATGCCTGATTTTATGGCATTTTTATGGCAGTCATTAAGAAAACATTGTGATCATTAAGTGAATGCTGCAGTCATTAAATGCACCCATTGTATCCAATGGGCCTTTTTTACTGGAAACTGAAAGTAAACATTGGTTTCTGGCAAAAAGCCGGAATTCATGATCAAGTGACCATGGGATGCTGCAAATGGCTGTAAATTGCCAAATGGTCAAAATGCAATCATGTGACTATGCAGCCACTGTAACCACAAATGAGCCGAGGTGGCGCAGTGGTTAGAGTGCAGTACTGCTAGTTCAGCAGATCAGCGGATCAAATCTCACCGGCTCAAGGTTGACTCAGCCTTCCATCCTTCTGAGGTGGGTAAAATGAGGACCCAGATTGTTGGGGGCAATATGCTATTTAGTATACTGTCTTTGGTATAAGTTGCCTAGAGTCCTCGGAGAGTGGGCGGCAGAGAAATATGACTAATAAAATAAATAAATAAGTAAAATAAATGATTCCTAAGTATCTAGTCATAAGTTAATGACTATTTCTTTTTCAAAACTAATTAGCTTTCAGGTGGTATGTTACCTATTTTTGGGGGGGGCAGAAGAGCCATTTTATAACAGGGCTCTGAAACTGGTATTGGAACCATAGAATATTTTGATTTGCCTCTTTTAAATACATTTCAAAAGTTACCTTTGTGAGTTTTCATGATACAACATGGACAACCTAATTCAAAGCAAACCATTTTCGTACCTCTGTCTGCACCAAATAATTCCTTTGTGTTCGAATATGCTTCAGGAACCCAAATACGTTGACAGTCCCTTCATGTTGAATTTGCTGAAGCATGCTGTCTAATACTATGTATGTGCCTGTCCTTCCAACACCAGCACTGTTAAACATTAAAAATGAAGAATATATCTAAATCTGAGAAAAAGCATTAATACGACTATTCAGATCAATTCATTCACAACAGGAGTCACCTGCAGAAGAAAGGGCTTGATACTTCCTTATATATAGTTGAAAACAACATTTTACCCTTTATGATTCAAAATCTGCTTTGTTAAAGTGAAACCTAAATGAGAAAGCCAAGTTATAAAGCAGACTGAAGTTCACTTGAATTGAAAACATTAAGAAAATATACCGTGTTTCTCCACAAATAAGACCCTGTCTTAAATTTTTTTGAACCCTGAAATAAGCGCTTGGCCTTAGTGCCATGTGCTCAAAAGCCCGATTGGGCTTATTATCAGGGGATGTCTTATTTCGGGGGAAACAGGGTAACTTCCTTATGGAGAGGTTCATTATGTTTTTCCCAATAATTAAAAGGGGAAAAGGGGAATAAATATCTAACGAGTGAAAGATGAGAACCACAGACCTGCAATGAACCACCACAGGACCTACAGCATGTCGTTTAGCATAGGATGCCTTTCGAACAAATGTCAGCACTGGCAACGTGTACTCAGGAACTCCCATGTCAGGCCACTGAGTATAATGATATTGAGAAACTAAACGACCACTTGATCTTCCTTTTTGGGAGCCCTATGACATAGAATAAAAATTAAATCAACAGCATTTATATTTATTTTATAGTTTTGTGAAGCCACATCTCTCACAATGTGACTCTGTCAAACTACAAAATTGAGTATGGTATTATTATTCAAGACAATACAATACAAAGCAAAACCAGCAGATCCCAACAAAATTGAAAACATAAGCAACAACCAACTGGAATATCTACCTTTTTCACTTTGGTGTTCCTAATAGTGAAATTCCTCACGGTGTAGTAGGCAAGAACATGTATGCTCTTTTGTGTCACCAGAAAATTTCCATATTCTTCACTGCCATCAGCAGGCCAGTACTGATCACATTTTCTCTGGCAGCCAAGAAATATACAACATTAATATGGAAAGGAAGCTTTAAAGCATTCTTTTAACTAGTAAACTGTGTATTTAAATATCTCTAGTGCTAAGTGACTACATTAAATAAAGGGTCTGTGAAGGCTGTTATTTTTCTCCAGACTTTGGAATTTTAAAATATTTTATCTGATTTGAATGGAATGTTAGGCATGGAAATGGCCAATCGTGTTTGAAAAATAGTACTAAATTAGATTACTTTCAATCAAGGATTGAAATTTTTTCTTTCCAACTTTCTTCAACGTTTTTATTAATTTTCTAGAATTATGGAATTCACCAATACAAATGAAATAAGATCAAATCCAGACTTCTGCCTTCAAGATTCCTGGAGATGTAGTTATCACTTTTGAAAGCTAGACAGAGAGAGGATTTTATTAAGAATAGATTTCAAAAAAATCCCTTCTCAACTGAATTTGAACAGTTCAGGTTTTCTATGACTAATATTAATTGAACAAGTGATTGCTCCACACTAGTATTAGGCCTTCCACTGTCATTTTCAAGAGAGTATTTCAAACCTATGTATGTTTATTTAAAATGAACCTGCTCTGTTCCATGAGTTTATCATTAGAAAGCATTCAATTAATAGGTTTTATTGAGAAGTTCATACAATATATAAAGCTAAAGAATATTAACTAAGAGGTTTATACCCGTCCTTTCTCAACAAGGTTCGTTATCATTACAATGACTTCCACATTATGTTCCCATATCATTCTCCAGAAATCTTCTGCTGTTGATTTTAAAGGGCCTTGGGCTGCAATATAAGCTTTTGGTCTGTTGTAGCCCTGCATGAAATAAAGCAAAGAAGACAGTTTACGATAGGGCAGTGACATATGGTTCTTTTTTTATGAATTTGTAGCTTCAGGCAATCCTCTAGAAATATATTCATTTTTTATGGAATGAGAAATAAAAATTACACCTTTTTCTTGGACTGAGGTTATATTTGAGGATGTAATGTTAAATATTGCTTAGCATGGATTTCTCAGACTTTCAGGCTTAACTGGATTGATGATTGGCTTTCTCATCCTTTTACACAGATTTTTTCAAAAGGGAATAACACAGGGATGAAATCCATCAGGTTCTGACAGGTTCTGGGAAACTGGAAGTGGAAATTTTGAGTAGTTCGGAGAACTGGTAGCGGAAATTTTGAGTAGTTCGGAGAACCGGCAAATGCCACCTCTGGCTGGTCCCAGTGGGGTGGGAATGGAGATTTTGCAATATCCTTCCCCCAGGAGTGGGAAGGGAATGGGCATTTTGCAGTATCGTTCCCCTGGAGTGGGGAGGGAATGGGGATTTTGCAGTATCCTTCCCCTGCCGTTCCCACAGAACCGGTAGTAAAAAATTTGGATTTCACCACTGGAATAACATGAATGGGTATGTGACAGACCAATATTTTATGTAAATTTGTTCCATCTAACCAACTGCTATTTGACCCATGAAGTAAACACCAATATGTAACTTATCTTAAACAGGAGAAAAAGAAAGAAAGAAAGAAAGAAAGAAAGAAAGAAAGAAAGAAAGAAAGAAAGAAAGAAAGAAAGAAAGAAAGAAAAAAAAGAAAGAAATCTTTTGAGTAACTGGGATTTTTAAAACTACTGGTTCTAGGCATAGGAAGACTTGATTTAATCCATCAAAAGGCTTTTGATATACAGTATAAATGCTAATCTGAAGCGAATATTCAAGGAATTACTTCAAAATGTATAAGGCTATCCACATACACCATTTTGAGATTATATGTATAAAAATAATTATGTAGCAAAGCAGATAAATAATGGTGTCCTCACACAAACACAATGAGTCATATACATGGACCAGACATCAGGATGAAAATATGCAATGGCAGCATTTGTGTGATGACTTCATTTTGAATGTCATTTGGTTGTAACTATAGTTTTTGCATATGCCATTGTATCAACACATACTTAATGGCAGCTTTGGATCTGCTTTTAAGGTTCACGTATCAGATTGTGGAGAAGAAAAGGGGATTACAATAAATATATTGTTTTTTACAGTGCATATTCTTTTATACAAAGAATGAGATAAAGATGTAAGATCTCTCCATCCTCCTCAACAAATATTCTCTAAAGCAATGTTTCTTAACCTTGGCAAGTTTAAGAGATGTGGACTTTAGCTCCCCAAATTGCCCCAGCCAGCAGAAAAACACTGCTCTAAAGAATACATTTTCTTAATGTTCTTAATTTATTTCATTGGTTCGGTGACTTAAGACTCTCAGCTCTCTTTTTTCTTTTTCTCAGCAACTTGGTATACTTCTTTCCAGTTTCTTATTGTTTCCAGTGCTGGAAAAGGGGAAATCTTTCAGCGATCCAAGGTTAAAACTCACACAGAATGCTGAATAAACAAAAATAAAAGAGCCATATGTGGGAAGATGCAAACTTACATCAACATAATTGGCATTAATATAGTCAGTAGGTTTTCCATCCTTGTCTAAAAGTTGGGTAAGTTTAACTCTGCTATGATCATCTACATTGGAAAAAAAGTGAAAATAAGAATGTTTTAGCAACAGGAATAATAGTCTTTCTTAACAGTGAACTAGTAAAATTAAAAAAAAAAAATTATAGTGCATCCACTATCCTACTTACCAGGGGTGAAATGCTCCCGGTTCAGACTGGCTCTGGCGAGTAGGCAGTGATGATGACCGGTGGTTCAGAGAACCGGTAGCAATGGCAGCTGGAGGCTCCTCCCACCCACCCCATTCCCCAGAGTCGGGGAATGCATCATTCCCCGACTCCGGCCTTGCCGTGGAGCCGCTGCCAGCTCGCCCTTCACCACACAGTGTATCCTACTGCTGACGTTTCTCCTGCAGCTGGCTGTCAGGGAAGGCAAGTGCCCGAAAGTTACTGGAGTTGCTCACTCTCCTTCTTGAATGAGCCGTTCTGGTCCACGCGCTGGCTGTGCAAGCGCACACCATTTATTTAATTCAGCGGCAGGTTGGGTGTGCGCTTGCACAGCCAGCGCGTGAACCAGAGTGGCTCATTCAAGAAGGAGAGTGAATGACTCCGGTATCTTTCTGGCGCTTGCCTTCCCTAACAGCCAGCCGCGGGAGAAAGGTGAGCAGGCAATGGCTCTGCAGGAAGGCTGGAGTTGGGGAATGGTGCATTCCCCGACTCTGGGGAATTGGGCGGGTGGGTGGAGCCGCAGGAGAAAGGTAAGGACATGCCGGCAGAATAAAAATTAAAAATTTTTTCCCTACCAGTTCTGTGGGTGTGGCTTGATGGGAGGGGGTCTTGTGACTGAGTGGACGTGGCTGTGAATGACATTGAGTTGGCCATGCCCACTCAGTCACAGGACACCCCCCACCAAGCCACGCCCACAGAACCAGTAGGGAAAAATTTTAGATTTCACCCTTGCTATTTACTAAAGATAATACAATAAGGTGAAAACAAACCAAAATAAAAATATACAGGACTCGAAGAGAGAGTGTAATTGCTTTTGGTAGAGGGTGGGTTTTTTTTTGCTATATATGAAAGCTTCTATGCGAGTTTTTAGTGAAATATTCCTTTTGTAGATAATCTACACTATTCCTTTTGTAGATAATCTACACTGTTCCTTGGGGTAACTAGAGAGGGAAGAGGTTGCTTTCTGTTCTGTACATATTGACTTATACATGCACTAGCTGAATACCAGTGCTCCGCTACGAAACTATGTGATCGGGCTTGATAAATCAACTCTTACAGCTTAAAAATTAATGAGTAGTTATGATTGGCCTCTCCTCTCCCTCAGCCTTGCCCCACAGAAACATCTCCTATTCTATCCCCTTCTCTCCCTCAGGCTTGCCCCACAGAAGCCTCCCCTATCCTATCCTCTTCTTTCCTTCAGGCTTGCCCACAGAAGCCTCCACTATCTATCCCCTTCTCTCCTTCAGGCTTGCCCCACAGAAGCCTCTTCTATCCTATCCCCTTCTCTCCCTCAGGCTTGCCTCACAGAAGCCTATCCTATCCTATCTCCTTCTCTCCCTCAGGCTTGGCTCACAGAAGCCTATTTTATCCTATCCTCCTTCTTTCCCTCAGGCTTGCCCCACAGAAGCCTCCCCTATCCTATCCCCTGCTTGCTGCTGTGAAAGTAAAACTGAAACTGAAACTCTTCTCCTGTTTGTGTTTTGCATTTGGAACAGATTTCTTTTCAGGTGGGGAGATGGAGTAGAAATCCTTAGCATCAGAGCCTGTTAATAATAATATAGAAAATACTAATGCTCTAATGGTCATTTTGAAAAATCCTTTCTTAGTGAGCACCTAGAAGCCAAGAGGAACATACGTGGCAAATTTCAAGTTTATAGGCTTTATGGTTCTGGAGATTTTGTGATGATTCGTGAGTGGTATTTCGCTTTTATATATATAGATTATCATTTAAACCAAACTGTTACAAATTTTTTTAAAAGGTTTCATTGGAATACCCAAACATAGTATAGTTATCTGTTTATACCTCATCTTCCTTCTCTAGCAAAAAGTCAAGATGGCTTCTCCAATTACATAGAAATATAGCAGCTAATTTATATCATATTTCTTAACATTAATAACTTTAGGATGTGTGGACTTCAAGTTGTAGAATTTCTCAGCATATTACTATTTACAATAAATAATATGTAGAATTACTTACAAGCAACAATATTTATGTATCTATTCTTATTCTTGTTATCTGGATGATTAGAACTGTCTGATGTAATACCTAGATCTACTGTGCAACTCTGGATTTCCTGAAAAAAAGAAAATAGAAACATGCTGCTGAATACACATGTATATTTGCATACATGGCCCCACCCCACCAAATATCCACATCTTGCCACTATTTTCTTTACTAAAGTAAGATTTGTTTAAATAATTCCTTACCTGATAAAACTCTTTCAGTGTCTAATGAAGGAATGAATGCAAAAATAAAAATAAATCAAATTTCACAGCACACAAATGAATGTTTATATATTACAAATACAATGGAAAGCAGTTATGGTTATGAGATACACATATATACGGTAGATATATACATGTTGATAATTGAACATTGCTGAGTATTTCCAATAATAAGGCATGCAATTAAAATCATTTTGAAACATAAGTTTACTGCCTAGATCAGGGGTGTCAAACTTGATTTCATTGAGGGCCACATCAGGGTTGTGCTTGACCTTGGGGGTGTGTGGCCAGAATGGTTGTGGCCAGCTTGACATCACTCATGTCGGGGGGCACCTGTGGTGGCCCGAGCCCCCTGCCAGCAAAAATGGACTACCGAGCTCCATTTTCAGCTGGGGCATCCTCCTGCAACCCTCTACCAGTAAAAACGGAGCTCACACGTGGCCCTCCCGAGCTATGTTTTTGCTGGCAGAGGCACCGCAGGCTGCTCCTTCACTGTTTCCGGAGTGGCCTCATGGAGCAGATCTAAGCACCCTGTGGGCCGGATTTAGCCCACAGGTCGTGAGTTTGACACCCCTGGCCTAGATGTATAATACAATGTTCATTGAAGTCAGTGGAAATACATCATTTTGCTATCTTAAATCATGGGTTGCTGTTTCAATGCATAATGCGTAAAAATGCTTGTGATTTTTCAGTAGTATTGTCTTAAACAGAAGGTGGCTTGGTAAATGCAAACTTGTTTTGCAAATAAAAATATTAATGGCAACGTTTCCATTAAAACATGCAAATAATGTCATGCATAGAACTGGTAAAATATATGAACTGCAAATGAAGTTAAATTTCTATTTCACTGATGCAAGACACAGAAATCAGGTATCTAATGGGGTTACTTTTAATGTTGTCAATGCCTTATATCAATCCTATTCATGCATTGCTTTCTAGAGAAGAAAATCATGATGTATACATGTATTCTTATGAAACTAACCAAAAATGACACACTGGAAGTCTCACAAATATAAGATGTGAAACTGAACAAGGTAAAATTCAATGTATTATTCTGTTATATATTGATTAAGACTTCCAAATGTTTCTCTTTTCCTGTACTCCGAGCACACTCTGTTTAAGTATAGTGAACAAAACCATTTTACTTCCATATTTATTATTTAGAATTAAGGTCAGAAGCAGCAGTTCTGGTGCTTAATGCCAATTATGTCAAAACCCAGCAACTGCTCAGCTTCAAGAGCATAAAATACAGAATGAAAAGTCTAGTGAAAAAGGAAAAAAAGCAGAAGAAAAAGTAAGAGGTTTAAACTACAGTACTGTGGGTCTAAAAGAGAACTGTACTTAAACCCAGAGGGTGATTACTTTAACTATGTCAAATGAAAGAGTTCAACGGAGTTCACATTTAGCAGCATACTGCAGTTAGGAATTTGATTTTTAGCCAGGTCCTCATCCATGTGCCTCACACCTATGAAATGTATAACACATGAAGTGGGAGTACAGGACAATAATAAGTTTGGGATGGGGAGATTTACAGGAGACTGTCAGAATAAAACTTCCTCTTCAAATGTTCCATGTGCAGAAAAAGCTCAAACATAGTTTCTTGCACTTTTTTTAGTTAGTTCTTATGTATACTTTTTGCAGCATTATTACTACAGTTTTCTACTATAGTATTTAAAAGTGTGGTTCAACCCCATATAAGCCTAGATATTCTTTTCATACAGAAACTACTCAACTTGATCATTGCCACATACCCAATCCACTTTGTGCTCATCGTAACATGGCTGAGATTAAACATTTCTTTTCCATATATAAATATGGACATTTCACAATTCATTCTTTTAATTCAGAAAATCTGATTTTTTTCACTTATGAATATACTTTCAACTGTGCCTTTAATTTTAAAGGAACAATAGTTCGTACCTCAAATTCTTCTGCAAACCCATTACTGGCATGCAAATCCGCAACATGTTTTGGAAAATGTTTTGTTGGGATTGCTCCAACATCGTCTTAAAGGTAAATTGAGAAAAGTGGAGAAAGGGGTGGGGAAGAAGAAATGTAAACAAGGTAAATAAAGTAATTGTAAATAAGTACTTATTTTTAAGTTATTATTTTTGAACAGTCAAGTCTTAATGAGTTCCTTCATAAGCATGTCAGAAGATGGATCTCTCCATTGTTGAAATGCACCAATGGAACATGGAAAATTGTTTCTGAAGACACACAATTATCCAAGCACATCTATTCTAGGATAAAATATACATCAGCACAGCAAACTAAATACATTTAATTATTGGTCCAAGATTGATTGGTTCTCCTGAAAACTAGAATAACCACATTGCAATTGAGTGCCTTATTTCACTAGTTTCTTTTCTTTTTTCTTTTGGAATAAACTCCAGACAGTTTTTTAGTGTTTATTTTTAACTTTTCCCCCCAAACTTTTAAAAAAACATATTTATTTAATTGTTTTTGTTGACTGTTTTTAGCTGGATGAAATCTGCATATTAAATGGGTGAGATATATATATATATATACACCAAATAAATAATTATAACTTCAGGGAGATACCTATACATTTTTCAGGTCCTCAACTTATTAAAACCCCAAAGGCTAATGTATATATAAATACTTTCTACGATAAAAGTTTAATTGGCTTTGTGTTTGAATGGCATTTCCCCATAAAATATTTAGATGATGTGGCAGATTATTCTTCAGCTTCTTCTAGGTTTTTTAGAGGGATACTGTGTCTATCTTATTAGAAATGAGATATTGAGCTAACACCCACCCCCGAATATGATCAATAGGTTGCTTTGTATGTTGTTTTTCTTATGTCATACTTTGTAATTTCAAATGATGAATAAACATTGAAAAAAACTGCACAAGGAACTTCTATTTATGTCAGCAGATGTTCCCTTATTTAAGTTAAATAACTTTTTAAAGCTTCAGCTAACAATGATTTGCTGTTTTGTATTAGGATCCATCTGTTCTTCTTTTATCTGAATAGGCTTGACTGCACAGATCAAATTAGCAGTTCAAACCTGCATAAAACTGCATGAATGTGCAAGAATAATTTCACACCTTGGTGAAGGAAGCTGTCAAAATGTATTTCCTAATGAAATTAGACTACATGTTAATTTTCTTTTAAATACACAGCCATACAATTTTACTATAGGGAAAAGACGCAAGCACACTTGTAATAGGCATAGAAATTACATGTTATATAAAGTGGGATAAACTTATATGAATATCTACACACATAAACACACAAGGGATAAAGATCCAGATGTTGCAAAATAAATAATTAAAATAGAAAGATAAGTTGTATGAAGGTCAGTTTGTGACTGTTAGGCTGCTTAGAAAGTTCACTTCAACAAGATGGAACACAGCATAAAATAAATCTTCTTGAATACAATTTTATTTAGAGAATTGCTCACTATCATATTGTAAGCATATTGCCGATGCTTATTGTTGAGAGAGTGATTGTCATTGTTCATTGTCAATTGAAGCTTGCTATAATGCTAGAGATAGAGCCCACACACATTTATCTAGAAAAGGACTCTTTGTCCAGCCTTTTCTTTGTGCTTTTCCTGTGTGATAATTAATCCTGGTATTTAACTTTTTAAAGAATTTTATATTTTCTTAAATGCAAGGCACATACACTTAGCTTTTATCTCCCTTCAGAAGTAATTTTTGGATTAATGTCTACAAATGGTAATTAAACCTGACATATTCTCTATATATCTAAATATACTGACATTGTTAATAATGAAGGTGGCACAGGAGATGATAAAATAGATTTAAGTTCAAATTTCTTTGCTTTATGCTCCTACATAGTTTCATAAATTGTCAAACAATAAATTTGCCTATTAGGAACCACATCTAGAAATGCAGAAGACTAAGAGTCATTCATAATTACATTTCAAAGTGATTATGATTATCTCCCATGTTCAGAAATTTCTGGAACAGGCTTCTGCTCAGATACCTAAATACAGAACATAAGCCTCCATTCTGCATATAGCACTGATAGTTCTTCTGCTGGATGCTTAGATTTTATAATCTGAGTGCAAAAGCCTGAATGGAATGTCTATCAACACATAATTATATGGTATATCACCAGGGGTGAAACCCAGCAGGTTCTGACAGGTTCTGGAGAACCCGTAGCAGAAATTTTGAGTAGTTCGGAGAACTGGAAATACCACCTCTGGCTGGCCCCAGAGTGGGGTGGGAATGGAAATTTTGCAGTATCCTTTCCCTGGAGTGGGGTGGGAATGGAGATTTTGCAGTATCCTTCCCCTGCCACGCCCACCAAGCCACGCCCACAGAAACAGTAGTTTAAAAAAATTGATTTCACCACTGTATATCACACTAATATCATACCTCTTCGTAGAACTCACAATTATATTTACTGAAATGATGCATTAATCACCATGATTAAAAATTGTCATTCTTCATAAAATAAATTCTAAGCACACTACCTGACACAGGAAAGACTGGTGCTGGGGGAATGGATATCACTCGAGGGGATGTATTATCTTCTAAATAAAAGTGTGCCGTTTGAAAGCATTTCCTAAAACAAAAGAAAACAAAACTTCACATAAATATAAGACAGTTCCACCCAGTATTAAGATTACATTTGTCTGTTAAATCATGACTGAAACACTTGGGGGGGAAAAAACCTCCTATGCACGCATGTTCTGACACCTACATGTCAACAACAGTACAGTACATTCCAAATAATAGGACATTCCTCAGCCAAAGTTTAATACATTTATATTGCCCTGATTTCTAAATGACAGTTAAAAAAAGATATATGCAATGACACCTTAAAGCTTTAATTTCAGCTAGATCACTCCAAAACATTATATGACACAATTGTTTTTTAATACAATTTTTACCTGAAGAAGATGCAGAAAATATAGCAGACATCTGTCATAGTGGCAAGGGTATACCACTGAAACACATTCTTAGTAATGAAGTTTAATGTTTCAGTAATAAAACTATTACTGCAATCAAATCCAAATGCTTCCTTAATAGGTCTTTTTCATAAGCTAGCTAGCTTAGTTCTGGATCTGCTCTTTCAAGCACCTTTTTATATTATACTGAGATATGTTTCTCCAGGGATATTGGATTTAATGAAAAAGTAAGCTATTGTGAAGAAGTTCCAGTAGTTTCCAATAAAACAGCTAAAATCCAGGGAGGAAAGGTTAGTTAATCAAATGATCACCACCCTGTTGCACTCTTTATCTACGCCCATTCATTATAGATTATAGAACATTTCACTGATCAATAAAGAAAGTTAGCAATTTAAGTCAAAACATTTACTGTGTTGCATAACATAATTTGAATATTCTTTCAGTATTCCAGATGTGATGATAATAGAAATAGCATCTGGTAAGAGCATGCTATTAGCAAATTAAAAAACAGTACTAATCAACTTCAGCTTCAAACAATGCAGTTTTTCCTTAATTAAAAAAAATCAATTTTAGATAATTATGCCTACTAATAACTTTATATGGATCATTTATTTTATCAGAAATATTATTTATCAAATATGCTTTTTTAAATATGAGACAGCTGCAAAGAAAGCCCTTCCAAATGAGTTATTTTTTTTCTTTTTCATTTTGTATTTGTTTTCTGACTATTGCATAAATTAATGAAGCTGGATTTTTTTTATTTTCATAGCTATTATGCTTTCACTGATTTAAATACTAATATATTATAGTGGATAGAAAATTCCTTTACACTGGACTTAATAATTATGCTTCAATAAACTTTTTGCTATGGAAAAAGGAAATATTAAGATAAATTAGTATTTTTTTAATATGAAAGCACCATAAGTTAACATATAAGATGAAATAATACTTAAAACATGTGTAAGCAATAGTTAATTTGGGCAATTTAAATAGCCAGAATATTCAGCTAATTAACCTGATTTACTAAGTCAAATCAGATCAATTCAAATCAAGGGGAGTTTATATGTTTAAGACACAAAATATTCCAAGCAAACAGAGTTCCAACTTTTGGAATAGTTTTGTGTTAAGACAGAAGGAAAGCTTTTGTCCTTGTATGAGACAGCACTAGTCTTTTCTTACATGACACAAGTATTAAATGGTGTCAAAAGAGGGATCTGAACACAGCAGCAGCTCTAAAAAGAATAACCTCAAATACATGGCAAGTACAGCAATTGATTTCTTATTCCGGGAAAGTGGCAGGAAATTGGTTCAAGTCCAGCAGGAGTTAGAATTTGCAGGCTCTGAAGCAGAGAAATGGCCTGAAGAGGACAAGGAGGCACGCTCCTGATAGCTATAAGTGGGAAAGAAGGTGTTCATGCGTATTTGTGTGTGTGTGTGTGTGTGTGTGTGTGTGTGTGTGTGTGTAGATTGCAAGTGTTACTATCTAGCTACTGCCTAATCACAAACTATTATTTATCATCAATTATTATTTACTATTTATTATTATATTATTAGTTTCAAACTTTTGGGCAAGAACAAGACTATGGAGTTTACTTATGGGAAGCTGGAAGGACAATGTGAATTTATAGGTGAGTTGATTAGACATTGCCATAAAGTTTGCACATTTCATGAAATGACCAAAACACGAATTGAATTGGCACAAAATAAACAATTAGTAGGACAAAATGAAAATTTTGTCAATTTCTGTTGGGACAAAGCTGTAAATGTTGAGAAGCTGAAGATGAATCAGAATGCCCTGTAAGACTTTGTATTATATATGTTAAATGCAATATGTAATTAATTCCTTGTTCTAAAAAACAACTTTAATATTCCTCATCTGTTTTTGTGTGATTTTACCACATCCAGAATTAAGATGTGCCAAGAAGACAATAGACATAGGAAATGTTGCTTGATTTGCACTTTAAAATGAATCTGATAAATTTGTGTTTTGAGACAATAATACAAACTGAAATCCAATGATTAGTTGAAATTAATGCCTTTTTGTGATGATGTTCCCAATCAACTGAAAACACTGCACTTCTATTTTAAACTTAGTACTAATAATCACAATATCCATATGAGTTTTCACATTATACAGATATTAACAAAATTGGCTTAAATGTGCCATAGAGAACAACTAGGAATTCACAAAATTATGCTTCAAGCAAACATTTCTTGTGCCCAATCAAATATATACATCTTCATACTAGTAATTTGCTTGGACCTTAAATTGTGGAGAAATAATCTCCTCAACGATTCAAAGGAATGGTCACAGAATAAATGTATTACTTCAGTTGAAAAAGTATCAGCCACCATTTGCTCAATGTCACAGTGCATATTTAGGATTGTTCTTAATATTTTAACAGCATTTTAACATGGTTGACATTTTACTTCAAACAAGGAACTAATAGGATCAGACTTTCAATTATGATTTTCTATTAAATTCATTCAACTGAATTCATGAACTCTCTATTAAAAAATTACCCAAACAGGATTTACCAGTATCAGGCAGAGAAATTATTAACAAAAATGAGTATAAATGAGGCTGACAAAAAAGAAAAGCTTACCTCCAGTATATTAGAATAGCAACAAGTATCACTAGACAGGTGAATGTCAAGGCTGATACGATCACAAGGGGTATAACTGTCTTCTGTTCTGGCAGTCCAATAATCAACTGATGGCTACTATTACTTGCTTCTGCAGTCGGAGAAAATTGAAACAGCCTATATTTAAACTTTGGCAAAAGACAGCACAATAACTGGCCATGATTTCAGAATCCTAGGTTATTGTCACTTACCCATATGCTTTAGCACAGAGAGCAAAATGTGTGTGAACGTGTGTATTCATAGATAGCACATGTACATTTGCAAACCAGTTTAAGGGAAATAGACAGAAAAGGCAGCAAAGCAGAAGTCATGCTTAAGCAACTGAACCCTCTCAGAGTCCAGAATCCCATTTGCCATTCATGATCTTTATGGCGAAAAAAATCAGGTTTGATTCAATCCAGAATAATAAAGTAGGCATGTACTTTATTTATTTATGGTTAGAAACAATAAAAATAATTTCATATATGTTTCCCATAGTTTAATGCTGGGGGGATGCGATTACTGTTTCTAACTTACCATTTTTATTCTTTACTCATACTTTATAATTAAATGTTTTGAATATGCTCTTCATTGAAGATCAGACCTGCATTAAGGTAACTCCCATAAGAAAATAGGATTTTACTATAACAATACAACTCAGAAATAGATCAGGCTTAACCTTTCTGCCAGGGGAACTTGGAAGAAATTGTAGAATGTTTTGTATCAAAATGTCTGCTTTTCTTCATTAATATATTGACATCAAATGGCAGGTATTCTTCTGTAATTATAAATGGTTCCATAAAAGCTCAATATATTGTAATGATCTAATGAAAAGAGTAGAAGCTAGAAGCTAAAATTATAATCTTCTAAGTCTTCATAGAGTATATTTGAAGTATTAACATAGTCTGGAGACAAAGGCACATATTGTGAAATATTTCTAAGTAAATTTCCTAGCAATGACAATATAAATGCATTTGTGGAACCAATACATAAATCTGAGCTCTTGGTTGAAAATGAAAACAGTAATAATAATGGGATGGGGGAGGACAGCATGACAGGGTGCCAAATTTGGAAACCTACTATCTGAAATAAATGATTCTATCAAGACAAATAGAAAATGCTTTTTTGGGCCAAATTTTGTAGTTTATATTTTAGTAAATACCCAACTTGATGGAAAAGTCTGTATTTAAATTGCATCACAGGACTAGAGAAATAAGCCTGATTAAAAAAAAATGAGGATCAATTCTAAACTATTATTACACTTAAGAGATCCTGACAATGATTTCAAGAAGAGGTTGTGTGGCCCATGGAGTTATGTTCAACAATCAACAGAATGGATTATGGCTAGCAAAATGGATTTCTCCTTCTGCAAAGAGGTCAGTGATCCTTCTAAGCAGATTTGGAAAGCACAGAAAAAGGACTGAAAGAAAGGAAAGACTGATTAAGCTTGTATGGAATCCAAACCAAATAACATTTTGTTCACTGTAACATCATGAAAAAGTAGGTGCTGTACAAAAGAGGCGAGTGCATATAAAACTTCACAAAATCCTAAGGAAAAAGGCAGTCACTATTCATACCAAACTGCACACATATATTAGCATTTAAAATAACATTAGGCTTCTCTATTTTAAGTTATCAGCGTATCCCACTACACAAGATTGAACAGAACATCTTAATGCCTGTAAAGCAATTGAAATTTTTTTTGAAACGTCTTCAGATTTCTGAATTTATATTACTGACAATGGAAGGATATAAACTGTGAATTTCATACACCAAAATGCACAGCCAAAAAAAAAGTATGCAGCCTTTTTAATAATCTATTTAACACTATCTAGTGACTGTCAAGAATCTGTTCAGGGCAGCTGATTCTTCTGCTTTCAAGTTTGTCTTACTCACACAGATCTGACCTGCATAATCTGATTAGAATTTCCACATGATTTTAGTGCAGAAAACAAATAAAAACTTCTAAAAGCATTGAAGAGATTTTTCCTCCGCTGAAGAGGCTGGGGTATTTAGGAGCCTTGCAAACATAATGAGTACTGTATAATGAATGGGAATAATGGACTGCATTTAAAAACCATTTATAGAGAACAACACAAAAATCTTAATCTGCTAAAAAAATGCCTACTTCTACAGGAATGCTATTAATGAGATCATCCTTCCTTGCTAATATTCATTTATTTATTACAACCCTGCACTCTTGGAATAACATGTATTTTTAAAGTCAGTGGCATAAATAAAGTCAAAGCAGGGATGATGACCACCTTGGGATCTGCAAGAATTGCAGCCTATCCTGGATCTTCACTCTACCCCCCCCCCCACTCCCCGATTATGGTCTGCTGGAAGACTAGTGCACACTCACAGAAGTACCTTAGCATTTGCCTAGCTTTGTAGAGTAGAATTAGTCACCAGCAGAGGAGGGCTGTGGATGGCAGAGTGGCCAGCCTTATTCTGTGCTGCATAATATGAACTCTGAGTGGCATCAAAGAGATACAGAAAACGCTCAGTTTTGCTGTCTTACAGTTGTGTGGATTTGTGCAATTCAGATATGGTAACAACCTGTAAGTGCTGCTCCACCCAACAGGACTGCTCTAAGCTGTGCTGCTGCTGGCCATTCAGAAAATAGCTTGTTTGTGCAGATCCTGCTGCTTCAAAGGTAGTAATGATGAATGATTACAATGGGGCACCTCATTTATTTAGGGACCAAAAAGCTTTACTCATACATATGGTTTATAGTCAAAGGGCCAGGTCACTGAATCTTGCATTTTGCTAAATAAATAAATAAAGTCCCTCAGCCACAGTCTATAGCTGTGATGGTGAACCTATGGCACGCGTGCCACAGGTGGCACGCGGAGCCATATCTGTGGGCACACGAGTGTTGCCCTAGCTCAGCTCCAGCATGCATGCATATGCCAGCCAGCTGATTTTCGGGCCTTTCGGGCCCACCAGAAATCGGGAAATGGGCCGTTTCTAGTCTCCAGGGGGATGGGGAAGGCCACTTTTGCCTTCCCCAGGCTCCTAGAAAGCCTCTGGAGCCTGGGAAGAGCAAAAAACAGGCCTACTGGACCATCCGTGCCATCTCTTGCCAAAAGCGGAGGGGAGCATGGGGGGGGTTGCCTGTGCATGCATGGGGGGCGGGGCACATTGAATATGGGTGTGGGCACGCGTGTGCTCGACCCCCCACGCTCCCCCACACTTTTGGCACACGACGGCAAAAAGGTTAGCCATCACTGGTCTATAGCCATAGATAAGTCTAATATTCAATCCATTCATTTAGACTTGAAAATCCATGAAGTGATTTTCTCTTCCATTTGCACGACTTCAGGCTTACTCAACACTCCTATTTCCTGTACTTAGGTTTCACGTGCATTTCTAGTTGATTAGCAAAATATCGCTTCATAGAAAACATTAATGTTTAACTGCTGCTCTGCTGAAATAAAAATAAAGCAGAGTAGAAGGAAATACTGTTGTAATACCGGGAAGGAGTAGAAAATCAAAGGTTGCTTCCCATGAAGCATAGCATGCAACCTTTCTAATGTATCCTTTAATTGCTGCTTAGGGTGAACTGCACACAACGTATTATATTGTTAATTAAAGTAAATTAAATGTATTGTCCTCACTTAACTTTTAAAAACCCTCTTTGTATATTTCATTTCTACCCTTTATACAAATTGTCAATAATCTGATTGATGATACTATTGGAAAGCTGTTCAGTGTGACACATGGATATACATTTTACTGAATTGTTCCGATGGTGAATATTTCATGTGATGATCTAAAATCTATATGCTAGATACCCATAACATCATTTCAGTGAAGGTAAAAAGAAAAAAAGAAAACAAAATGTATTCCTCAGAATCTTTAGCCTTATAACCATGCACAGTAGCTCAAATTGTTGTATATGAGGCTGAAGTCTCAGAAACATAAAGACACAATTCTTTCCTACGCACAAAAGATAAAAGGTTATATAATACTGCCCTCTACAGATACAGCTTCAGTGTGCAGTTCACACTTAATTTATCAAATTAAATTTAAATCTGTATCATATGAGACCATAATTTCGACACTGCATTATATCATGTGAATAAAAAACTGATTTTAGTTCCCTAATGTTTATTTTAAATTAAGTCATATTGATATAAAGAAAGATTTAATTCTTCTTTCAGTTTTAGTGTGAGGGAAGATAGCAAAGCCTTTATGCCAAAACAATTGAGATCAAAAGCTTTTCCTTACCAAGAATTGTCTTATCATCAGCTATTCCAGCTGAATATTATATAATCAATTCATAGTTCTAAAAGTCAATACTGATGCTTTGTTTTCTTCCCATCCCACTTCATTTTTTCTTTTGTATTTTATTAGAACATAAGCTAACATAAAGAAAATGTTTTGCACTTAATCTCCAAAAAGTGTCATATTAATGAACATTTCCTAGATTCAGAGAACACATTGTTTGGAATGAACATGGGCCTTCTCATAGTATTGCCTCCAAGTTACAATCCACATAATTCTCTTTAAAAAAATATTAAAATCAAATTAAGAGACTGCTGTAGCTATGCAAATCATGAATACCCACCCACAACTAACCTGCCTCAGAAATGTTGAATACTGTGGAGACAGCTCTAGATATGAATTCTATCGATGACTGTTGCAGTCCAGGAGTTAATTCTGAGTTACCTGTTCCAACTACCCCCTCCAGGTCATGTTCATTAACATCAAAGAAACTGAAATCTGTTGACATCTCCTCATTTATGCTATCTGAGGTACCTGGGCCAGAACCACTTTCTTCATCACTGGTAAAAACTGCCCAAGATTTAGATTCTAATGTTCTTTGCAATGGGCTGCTAAGAGTCTGAATGGAATTATCCAGTAAAGCCTGATCACCATGTTTCTTCATCTTCCTGTTTGGAGCCATGGATGGAACTGACGCTTGCTTGAGTTGGTCCGTCTCCTCAGTAACTGTACGGTCTGACAAAGAACTGAGGATTTTCTTTGCTTCCTTTTTCTGAGGCCTTTCAAAATGTAGTTTTCTAATTATGTTCTGATGACTGTTCACACTGTTTAGGTCAGTATCTGGCTCATCTACCTCTTCCTGAGTTTCTTTGTTGGAAATGCATGTGTGACAACCACTTACAGGCAAGCCACTATCATACTCATCATATTCATGATCAACAAGAGAAGACCACGATTCAGGATCAGGACTGGTTGTGGGGAGCAATTGAGTGGGAATTAATAGAGGGTTTAAACTTTTGCTGCCTTCACTGCTGGAAGAATCAGCTGTAAGAGAACTATGTGCATTGATAGAGGCATGCTGAATAGAATCAGAAATTATTTCAGGCATAGAAAACGTCACATCAACTATCTTAGCACTTGAGGATAAAGTGAGAGACTCAGCCTTTGGCAAATCATTTGGAAGGCTGTAACTCTGAGTAAAGGCAGCTGCATGTGGCAACACTTCAGTTGGCCCAATAGGAATAGTCACTGTATTTACTGCATTCAGGGGGAAAGCATTTTTATTTTCAAAATTGGTTGGTGGATATGGCACGCCATTATTATACAAGGAAGGAGAAACCTGTTGTATGTCTTCACCCTTATGCAAATAGGGAGAGATGTATTCATCACTTACATGGGGAAAAGTTAAACTTTCTGGTGAACTGATAGCCTTACCAACAGTATGGGATATATTTACAGCAGATGGTTTTGATGCAGAATGCAATACTTTTTTATTTTCAGCTGCATTTGTTGCCATTTGAAGCAACATTTGGTTAAAAACAGAACTACTATTATGACCATTTGTAACATTTTCAACCAGTACTGGATCACCAGGCACATATGTTTTACGCATTGTATCGTCATTGGAGGATTGAAAAGAGGTTTGCAGCAATGAAATATTATTTAAGGTAGCTGAAGCCCAGTAAAAGTACTGCTGGCTGGGAGAAGGCAGTGTTTTGCTAGAAGCAGGGGTAGAGGAAGCTTGCTGTGAGCTTGCACTAAGCATAGGCTTAAGCAAAATGTCATCGAAGGCTGGAGTTGTAACATGCAAAGACTGAATAGGAACATTTTCCAAGCGCTTACTAACATAATAATCAAACACCTTAGTAAGAGGAAAAGCAATAGATCCTGGCAGGATTCCCTTTGCACTAGAGACAGTAATGAGGCTTTCTTGAGGACGTGTATCCTGCTTAGGAATCTCATAATTAGAAACCGATGTAGGAGGTTCAGTCATTTCATTTTCAGTATGAGAAGCCATTTCACTGAAAGCAGAAATTTGCAGTCCTTTGTCATATCCATGCATTACACCATTTTGGGGAGTCATCTCAACCTCACCTGTGGATACAGGTGTGCTGCACATTACTTCACTGGAAGGAACATGCGAAGAAGCTTTCAGTACCGACCAAATATCTGTGTCAGGCAAAAGGGACTCACTACCAGAATGAGCTTCAGAGCGATCCATTTCACTAGAAAGAAAACATGGTGGCCGCAGAAAAGTATCAGCTTGCGAGACTGCAGAAGAAGGCTTAGGCACCGGCATATTGCTATAGCTGCTAAACAATGGACCCTGATGAAATGTGCCAACAGACTCATGCACAAATTCAGACGTGTAATAAGAAGCAGCAACAGTTTGAGGAGAGCCCACATTACCAGATAAAGCATAAATAGATTCAGACATTGTAGACACTCCATGCCCATTGAAATCATTGCTGGGTGGTTCCACTTGAGATAACAAGTGAGTTCTATCATGGCCAAATCTCAATGTCTCTGAAGTAGCATGGACCATCTGATATGATGTCACATCAGAAAACTGAGTGAGGCGTGATTGGGTTAATGTGCCACCCTCCTCCAATGTCAAAGAAACATGCAGGGACCCTTTATCATTTTCAATAGCTGGAGCAGCTTGTGGAAATGTTTGAGAAACCATATATAAATGGTGAAACATTTTACTACTGGAGGAAGCAGAGGAAAATGGAAGCAAAGGTACATCATCATAGGAAGACAAGGTGGATTCAAATGACACATCAACACTGGGAAATACAGGTGTAGCATGCAAGGTCACATCACTACTTGATGCTTGAGGGGAAGTGTTGAGCAACTGAGTGTCAGACAATAAAGGGGTGACTAGAGGAAACACTTCACTACTGTAGGAAGGTTGAAGTGGTATCTCACCATTATAAACTGCTTGAGTTGTCTGAGAGAGTACCTCACTTCCAGAAGAAGCAGAGCCATGTTCTTCAGAATTTGATGAGACAGAGTAAGATGATAACTCAGAAGAGGAGAGAGCAAAGGTAGAAGAATGTAGCAATACTGTAACTGCAACTGAAGTATCTTGTGGCCCCTCGGGATCATTAGGATAAAGTGCTGTTGTAGGAATAGGGGAATTAACGTTAGAAAGATCCTTGCTATCCAATGCAACAGCAGTACTATCTGTGCTATTAGGATACCACTCATTTTCATTGATTGCAGATATTTTGGGGGCAGATTCTTCTGCTTTTGAGGGTAACATGTCTTCTGATAGAATTTTGACATAGTTTTGAGAACGATCATCCTGGGTGGTTGTGTCTGGACTGCCAGAACTAAAAGTATTTTCCTGAGATGTCTCCATAGTAACTAACCGGGTAGCAGAGGTGATAGGAATGGAACCCCAAGAGTCATCAGTTTCTAGGTCAGGCTTAAAAGCAGATACCTCTATATCATCTTCATTACTATCAGCAGCAGATTCTCTGGTTGTTTCATTGCCAGAAAAAGTGTGTGTATACTCTTCCTCATTACCTTTGGTGGAGCTGCTTGCAGGAGGAACAATTGCTGTTGCTGCTTGAAATTCCATGGCGTTCTCCTCTTCCTCCTTTAGTCCTTCAGTGATAGGTGGAAAAGTTTGATGAAAAATTGTTTTGGAATGATCGGGTAAGTATTTCTCTTCTGTGAAATATCTCTGTGTTTCATCTTCATTGAATTTTGTTTCTATTCTTTCCTGACTGTAGCTAGATGTAGTAAACTGGAACTTGCTTTTTTGTATTTGGTTTGTTGCACTATCTCTACTGGCAATTACAGTAGCGTCTTCATCCAACCCTGTCCTTTCATCTTCCATTTCATCTTCCTCCTTTAAAAACAGGCAACAAACATGTGTAAAATATAGTTAATGTCCACTTAAATAATGCCTGAAGAAATGAACTAAGATGTTATAAAGAATTGTATTTCTGTAGCTTATAGTAGCAGAGCAGTGATCCCCAGGCTTTGCAGATTGACGGTGGGGGGGGGGAGAAGGAAGGAAGAGAGAATGGTTACATACAAGTAGCGGGCAAATGCGTGCATGTGCACAGCTCCATTTGTGTGAGTGGTGGGCACATGTGCCGGCCGCTTGCACAAATGGAGCTGCGCGCATGCTCACCTGCTGCTTCCATAGCCCATTTCTGAAATGTGGGCTGTGGCCTGGTAGTGAAGACCCCTATAATAGAGTATTGAAATGTGGCCTCTCTCTTGATTATCCTTTTGAAAAAGACTGCCAAAAGTAGTTGTTCCAAGTTGTTTTTGGAATTAGCAATATTCCAGAATTTTGCAAACATACAGAATGTTTTCAGTGATATACATAATCACTATTAAGAAATACATAGGGTAATGAACCAGAAAATAATTTCATTAGATCTCATGAATTACATTTGATTCCCATCCAATAATAAGCTTTATATATGATTATTTCCTCTCTCTCTCGATAATAGTTGCTGATACAAAATGTAAATTATATATCGTAACATTCAAAGTTTTTATCTCCTCAAACAGTATCCTCAAACAGTATCCAAACTCAAGGTAAACCGCTTCAAACTTGATTGCAGAAAATATGACTTCAGCAACAGAGTGGTAAACACCTGGAATGCTTTACCCGACTCTGTTCTTACAGCCTCAAACCCTCACAGCTTCAATCTCAAAATGTTTACCATGGACATCACCCCATTCTTAAGAGGTCCGTAAAGGGGGCATGCATAAGCACACCAGCGTGCCTACCGTCCATCTTTCTGTTCCTCTTTATCTGTATTTACTTCCTTTGTTCATTTTATGTTCATACCTATACTTGATATCTTGTATATTTGACAAATAAATAAATAAATAAATAAATAAATAAATTTAAAAAAAATATGAAGTACAGCATGACTGGGAAAACTATTTAAAAGAACACATGGCAAAACCTATTTTTGGGCATGGCTGTTTTCTGCATTGTGTATAATGTATATTTTTGAGAAGAGGCTTTAGCATCTGTTCGTTGATATAAATTGGTCTGATTCATATAGCCAATCAATACCCATGTCCTAGAAATGTCTACTGAGATATATGTGCCGTTAGTTCAATGGCTCTACCTTTAGACACGTTATAGAATTGCAACCCTGTAATCATTTATCATGCTTTAATATAACTTACTATATTATTTAGAATGCTTTAGACTGACTTTGTGATAGCTAAATATTTTACTTCAAATGTCAAAATATTCACACTGAATATTCTATTAAACACAACACTTATTTTCTAATAGCAGTAGCATAATAACCTGCAAGATAATGTTATAAGAATACCTCATAATCTTCTGTTTCAGTCAATCCAGGAAACAGTTCAATTTCTGCAAAAGAAAAATATGAATGTTTAAGCTAACATTTTAAATTCATAGACAATAAATTGTTTAAATGCTTAAGATCTATTCTAAAGTTTTTTTTAAAAAAATCACTTTACAAATATTTTTTAAAAGTTACAATTATTTCTAAGATGTAGTATGGTACATAGCAGAAATATTATAAACTACTGATATTACATGATCAAAGGAACAGAAATAATTATCTAGAAAACTCTGATAGAATCAATCTATTCTAGGATACAAATGTATATGGAAGATTAAAAAAAACCTAATCTTTAATTTAATATTGGAACTTCTATGTCCCAGGACCAAGTTATATGTGACTGTGGTGATCACAGGATCATGGACCACATAGATAATAGAAATGCATAATAATGAAATAAACCATGTGTATTGGGAAAATGCAATCTAGATATCTATCTTTTGATTCATATAGTACCAGAGTTGTATTTGTGTGTCTTAACTTTGGAACTGGTCATACTATACTTTGAAAGTTAATCTTAATATTACTTGTCCCATATTTTATTCATGATACTACCATCTCTGAATTATGTTCTGTTTTAATATTTTATGTTTTAATATTTTGATGACTGCTTTAAAGTTGGGATCAAATATTTTAAATAAATAATATATTTAAAATTGATAATGTCTATCCTCACCATCTTCCAAAATATTAAATTTGTGAATAATTTTTCCAAACAAAAGATGTCAAATTTCCAGTCATGAACCACATTATATCTTAGTCTGTTTATTAAGGAAGCCGGAATATCAATGCACCCTTGTGACTTTCTTAAACTTGAATCTATCGAACATGTCCATCTGTGCAGTCCATTCCATAGGAATGTTAGAATTAGTCTAAAAAGTTACTCTTACATTTTCATTTTTTACAAGGTTATGCTATTACTGATTGTAATCCTTTAATAACTTATAGGGTTGGGATGTGGTATGTCAGCATAAAATAGACATTGGGAACTGACTGCTAGTAAAACAAGACAAGTATCATATTAATACGTTTGTATTTTTTTCATTATCAGTAATTATTTATCTTTTAGTTTTTAATTATTGTATTGTATCATAAACCTCATTCTAATGCAGGGCAGAATTTCAATATATTTAAATAGTCAACTCAAGATTTTTTATCTTAGGCTACTCAACAACCATATCAAGTTTTTTTATTTGATCTGAGGAAAAAACAAATCTATGTAGGCATATGCTATTTTTTGCAAATCACAAGCTAAAAGGGAAGAAGCTTGACAAGGTTACAACCGTTGATGTGCTGGTAAATGTTTAAAACTCAACTTTGGCAACTCCATTGTCATCGTTGCACTGCTAACCCAAAAGTTGATTGGCAAGCGGGTCATTAGGGCTCAGATTCAACCAATTCACAAAATTTCAGGAAATTTAACAATTGCCTCTTGCAAGACTGTGTGATCTGGCCCAAGAACTAGTTGTACCCCTTAACTAATAATTTAGGAATAATTGGAATAGTTTGGGCATAATTAGAAGTTCCATACAAATGAAAAAAAAATAATGCACCATACTTTTCTGGTGTAGAATGTGCACCAGAGGTGTTTAAACAGTGTACATAAATACATAAGTGTAAAAAAAAATAATATTTAGGAAAAAATAGCATGGAACGCAACAGTTTTTTTAAAAAAAACAAAGCAAAAGGAGATGCAGCATTTTATTAGATGTTTAGGAAAAATGATCTTACCTGTTATGTTCTGAAGAATAAGAAGCTAATGGATAAAATGATGATATTCCCTGGCTTCTCAATACTGAAAGTCATATATATATATATATATATATATATATATATATATATATATATATATGACAATACTGAAAGTCATACACACACATCCCTACATACATATATACATATTGGTGGTTTAAATATTTTTCTATTTCATCCATTAGTCACAAATGTTAGGATTCTATATGGTATATAATGTTAAACCAGTTGTCCAGG
>WNWU01012788.1:110297-149291 GCA_012654045.1 Ptyas mucosa
AACCAGTTTTCTTATTCATTGCTCTCAACGTTTCCTTGTGCAGTTACCCTGCTGGTTGGTAAAACAACATCAATATCCTTAACAATAATTACAGCAATCTTACATATATTGCTTTTGCAAACTATAACTATGGAGAAGTGATGCCTGAATACCTTTTCCCTTTCTATTTCTCTTTTTAAAAGTAGATATTTTCAGATCCCATACTTTGTTTTAATTATGTAAAAATTGCACTGGGTGGCTTCCAGCTAAAAACTTTTATGCTTTAAATAAACCAATGCTGCTTCTCTTCTTTTTTTAAAACACGTTCTGATAAAGTTTTACATATTCTTGTATTTTTGCCATCATTTGCTCAATTTAAATTACCAGCAAAACACTGAACACAGCATTAGCTCATGATGAAGAGCCAGGTGTCCCTTGAATACTGATGAAGAAATAAATGCAAGTGAACTTTATTTGCATAAACCAGAAACCAGGCTGAAAAATCAGGATGCGTCTCGTTTGAGAAGACGCAAAAAGGGACAAGAAGAAAGACTCTGAAATGCAACAGAAGCTTTTTCAAGTTCATCACAATAAGTCTGTCTAAGACAAAATAGTTTCTCGAGCTTTTATAACAAAGAAGTTTCCTAACGTCATACTTCCTTGCTTGGAAGAAAACAAACGTTGAATAGGTTTATGAGTTCTTTGTTGATAAAGGGAATAATAAATAAATTTAATCTTATTAATTCATTCATTCATTAATCTTATTAATTCATGCTACTCTGATTGAATTCATGATATTCTGACTGAAAAAAGAGTAAAAAACTATCAACTTAAAGCTGTTTGGAAATATATTTTTTTAAAAACAACAACAAAAAACTTTACAACAAGCAAAGGAGCAAATTCAGTGTTTCATGAATGGATGTTTGTTCTCTTGTTGAATTCTGAAAGTTCACCAACCCTTCTGAACTAGATTTAAAACAGAAAGGCTGTAAGAAGAGCATCTATGAGAAGAAAGGGAGAATTTGTTCTGCTGGAAAAAAATGTTAAATATAACCATATTTATGGTTCTGAGTCATCATAATACATTTGCTCAAAGAATATTTCACAGAAATTCACTCCTTCCAGCAAATGTGCAATAGCACTATTGTTTAACATGAAAGCTGAATTTTTTAAAGACATTAGTGACAATACAATAGATACTAGCTGCAACATTGGATAATTTATTTCAGTGGGAAACAGATTGGAAAATTCATTTCAGTGGGAAACAGATGAAGCAAGTGAGTCATATTATGTCTTTCAAGAGTGAAAATAAAGTTTTGAAATAAGTGCAATTAATTGTTAGTCTTCTGATTTCAGCAATTCAACATTAAGAAGCAAGGGAATTCCATCACCACTGCACTGAAATCTCATTTCAGAAAAGCAACATGCAATGGAATTTCAGAATCGTAAGAACAGAATTTGTTAATTACTATGTCCCATGTCACAGGCCTTTCCTTAATAAATAGAAATTAGTCATAGTTTATACATTCTTTTAAACACAGACACTTATTATTTTTTCTCCAATTGGAATTATGTTGAGTAGGAATCTGAATCTAATAATATTCAGATTCAGAATAATAATATTCAAAATAATAAATTTAATTTATTATTTTTAATAGTAATATTTGGCATATTTTATGTATCACCTTATAATAAAACTTACTATGGATTCCCAGATATTATTTTTATTCTAAAATAATAAATCTGGTTCTAACAGATTCCTTTGAAATATCTCATAAAATGAGATATTTAAGATGAAGAACACTGATATAGAAATACCATTGCATTATGTTTTGAGCTGGTTTGCAAGTAAAAGACCATTGTGGATTTTTAAGTAAAATTTACCTTTGTAAACTTACCTGGGTCATCTAAAGGCATGTCAACAATAACTTGATCACTGTACTTTCCATACAGACCATTAGCACAAACAGCAACTATCTGAAGAATATAACTTGTATTGGGCAGCAGGTTATTCAGAATTGCTCCCTGAAATGATTTAAATTCATAACCCATATTTATTACTTTCTGTATTTCATCTAAAGTTACATATTATATTTTGTTAGTCACAGAAAATTCCTCTGACAAGAAAAGGCTTTCAAATTAATTTAATGTAAAAATAAATATGCAATTTTAATCATTCCAACACTTCCAATCATCCATTTATGGCTCATTATATGAAAAAAACAACTGAAAATTAATTGTTAAGCATTGACTGAATAGCCACAATGCAAGATTCTGTAAGTTTCCACAACTGTCTAGTAGATTGTACTCTGTTCAAGACTGAAGTATATTTTTATGTGTCTATGTATGCGTGTCTAGAGTAGATATATGCATATCTGTGTATTAGATATTCAGTATATATTATTGCAATTGTGGTATTGCTAGGGTTGAGCCAAAGTTATTCCCTATCCAGACTCTCACAGTGTCCAGACACTGACAAAATGCTAATTCAATTAATTCTTGATTTACGAGCATAACTGGGACCAGAATCTTGGTTTTTGAGTGAAGTGATCATTAAATGATATGTCACATAACTGTTTTGCTTAATAACTGCAATCCCAGTACTCCTGGTTGTGGCTCTTAAGTGATCTTCTGAGTTGTTCAATGGACAGAGTCTGAGGTGAGGCGTGTAGGAGTGCCTCAGGAGGGTGGGGTAGGTCGTGTAGGGGCCTGGGACAGGTTATAGGACCACCAGCACATGAAGCTTGAGCCTGCTTCCTGCCTCAACATGCCCAGGAAACCAAGAACAGGAGGCTCAGGCCCAAGCATCCCCCCCCACAATTCTACCAATGTTCATCAACAGGTGTTACCAATGCTATTACAATACTGTAACCAGGTCTAAAATCTGGCTGAAAAATGTCCAGATAATCAGCATGGAGACTTCAATCATCATCATTCCAAGCATCTAAGGCCCTAGTGGAGCCATATACTAGAGCCACAAGACAAGACCAAGTTCCCTCTGAAACCCAATAAGAATCCATCAGGTGCTCAGGTAGATTATCCAACTAGGTCCTATCTTTCTGCAGTAGAGCAGTCACAGATTACTCCAAGACACAGATTACTCCAAGACAAATGTCATGGCATTAAAAGTGACATCACTCTATTCCAGATCATGTCACCATAGACCTGAATTAAAAACCAGATCTAATACATAATCCCTACTGTGAGTTAGGCTAGGGATAAACAGGCTGCTATGATGACCATATATTCCTGGTTCATTTCTAGGTCTATATCCATGGATGGAAGACTCATCTTCACTAGTACCATAAGCCTGGGAAACCCCACTACTAACCCACTTGCAGATTCCAATAGATAGGCAGATTACTATGTGCTTGTGGGGATGGTATATTAGTCTCCTCATCAGACCAATTTCACCAACAGGGTCCCAGTGCCACTTATTTCTCTGGCAAGGGTTTTTTTTTATACCAATATTTACACAATCCATGAAATGTCTTAATAAGGGAATGGTTGTAAGGAATGGGAATGGCTTTAGGGTACTGCACAGTGGTAGGTTCCTCCCGGTTCTGCCCGGTTCTACCCAGTTCTGCCGAGCTGGTAGCAGTGATGATATGATGTCACCGAACTGGTTCTCTTTGTTCGGAAACTGGGCCCTCCCGCCCCCCCGCCTCCCCACCCCCGTGTTATTCTTACCTTTTATTTGGCCCCACCCCCAATCTATTGCTGCCTCCTGAGTCCCAACTGATTGGCTAGAAGGAAAAAAAACTGTTTAAACTCTTGCCACGGGGCTTCAAAGGGCCGCCCTACAACTGATCAGTGTTAAAAGGCAGTGTGGTGGTAGCCAGGTGCCTCCAAAAACAAATGAGTAGACCGGTGCCTCCAAAAACAAATGGGTAAACTTGTGCCTCCAAAAACAAATGGGTAGACTGGTGCCTCCAAAAACAAATGAGTAGACCGGTACAGTTCTGCAAGCAGTTAAAAGCCTGGTAGACCAGTACCTCTGCTAAATCCTAAAGAATTATCACATGACCATCAAGCCACGCCCACAAAATAAGCCAAGCCCACAGAACCGGTAGTAAAAAATTTTAGAACCCACCCCTGGTACTGCATTAGGTGAAACCAACTTGGTAAGCAAAAGCTGTCATAACAATTATCCTGCTGAAGCATTTTAAATTCAAGTTTATCCTAATCCAATCCACTATATTTGTGCAATACCATACATTTTGATTCCCAGTTCTATAGAATTCCTTCACAGAAAACCTTTTAAATTGTCATTTACCAAGTCCTGATAACCATCTGTTAGAAATTCATGTTTTGTCTGGTCTTCTCCTTCCAACTGTTGGTAAAAAACAGCAAATTTTTCTATCATTGTGTCATATACAACTCGTGGTCTTTCCCAAGTAACAAGAAGACTGGTATAGTTCTTTGGATCGGCTTGAACATTTTCTGGTTCTAAACTGCAAACTTAAAAAAAGAAAAGTTGGTTTACAAATTATAGCGTCTATGTATTAAAAAACAACAACTATAAAATAGACCTACAGAGAGAAAATTCACATTTCCGGCTTAAATAAATCTAATTTTTAAATAACCAATATATAGTCCTCCTCCCCATAATCCTCACTCCATAATCCTTACTAGAGCTGTTACTAGAACTGTTAGCCTCATTTTTTACTTTTCATACTGTAATATCTTTATATATTATGAATGCTTATATAAATATTTTAGAAGCACATGTTAACTTGTTAAATTTATGTCTTTTAAAAATGGGAAATCGAATAAATATGTTAACTTGTTAAATTTATGTCTTTTAAAAATGGGAATCGAATAAATATGATGAGGAAATAAATCAAACATGTACTATTGCTGTGATATAATTGCAAGAACTAGAATGATAAAAATAACCAAGGAATTGAGATGAATAACTGATATGATCATCTCTGTTTCAAAAATATGATACTACCCTCCTCACATTTTTTTAAACTTGGAGATTTAATCTGGAAATCCCTTCTCATTTTAAGATGGAAGATTTTACCTCAGACTATAAGAAAGTTTTTGGTTTTCAAAAAAACAGCAGTGGTCATTCTATATCCAATTACGTATAGAATTGCTGTGAATGCTTGGATAATTTGGGTGCAGTGAAAACACGTTCTGTGGTATTGTGGTAAAAATCAATGATTTCCCACAGGCCAGAAAAGCTAAACTGTTTTTAATTAGATTTAAACTAGTTCAATGCAGCCATCTTAAAAAATAAATTGGCCTAAATTCAGACAAAAAAGCCTTAACTCATTTATTGAGATGTCACCATTGCCAATCAATTTTCATTAAATTGATTTCACTTGTTTTTTAATGTGTTTTTCTCTAACATTATTTCAGAATTTATCTTTTGAACACAAGAGGGCACTCACTACTCGGTATAGCTTTCCAACATTAAACGTGCATGATGAAATAAATTTTAAATTGGTATTTTTCCTATTTTATCAAACTGAAGTTTAACAGCACAATCTTATTTAATGTGTGACCCATTTAAAGCTTCTTTTAGAATAAAACAATAAACAGATAATGCATTAATGATAATTTGCCTGATTTTGTTACATATTCCTTTGTTAGACTGAGTGGATACTCTGAGCGCTTGATTTATCCAGTGGGCAAAAAACCCTTCACTCAGTTGTATTAATTGCTTTTTGGCCTTTGGCTAACTAAGCTCATTCACAGTGAGGTTGGATTATACTAAAACAACAAATCATGGAATCTATGTGGGGTGAGTCATGTGACAAATGTGTGTGATGGTATCATCAACCACCACAGCTTATATACTTGTTTTAGATCTCAGGATGGAAATACAAAATTGTGGCATTTGGAAGATGCCATTATCACAAATGGATGATACTTATCTAACATCCACACTTTTTGCTGTGAACGGGAGTTATATCTGTTACAAGTAATAGCTCACTTAACCAAGGTGAAGGCAATGTGAGAAGCCTTATCTAATTTGGTGTTTTCCAGATGTGCTAACAGTCCCAAGGTATCTAAAACGCTGATATAAAGGCATGTACCTATGTGTGCATCCCCAGACTATATTGATATAGCTTCAAAAGCTCAACTGCATGACAGATAATCATGCTGGACAAATGTTCAAGTTTGGGCAAGGTTGAATTTATTTGCTCATTTATTTTTTGTTCCTTGCTTCATGCCCCACAGCTAATTAGCACAAAAGATAATTGTCTTAAAACTCTCTGCATATGGACAGTTGAATAAGGATCTCTTATTGTTTTCCTTAGGAGCAATTCACTGTGGCAAAAATTATGCTTAAGGCCACAATTTTAACACACAAGTACCTGCTTCATGAATTTCTTCATGTCCAGTGTATGATGAAAATACTTGGCCGGAAAACTTATGCTGTTGATCTCTAAAATTATTTTGTAGGTAGTCCATTAGCATCACATAACCAGATTGCTGCATGGTTAGCACATCACAGAACACTGACAGCTGGAATAAGACAGGAAATGGAAACACAGAAGTAATTTAGTAAGGAATACATTTTTGAAAAGCCACATTCAGATGATGGAGAAACATGTATTACTCTAAATATTATATTGCCTGATTCTTCCTATATAATCTTTTTGTTCAGCAGAACATTAGTTCTTTAGAACTAGAGAGTTCATAAACTCTACAGACAAACATTTTAAAAAATAAAAATTTGAATCTTTCTAGGTAAATATATCAAGGTTGCTGACTTTATTATTAAACTCTTTCCATACCTTCCATTCCAATGGACATTTTCTCTTCTTTTGTCACTATAGTTCTAAAGAAACTCCAGTGTATTGTGCAGGGATTTTCACTTTGATGCCACCCCCTCCCCCATTTAATTTTAATCTCCAAGCAATTGTTTAAAAGAAACATACTCAGAACCTCATTTTGTCATTCTTTTTGTCAATAAAAGAATTCAGATGTACATCAAAATGGCATTTTAAACCACAATAGAAATAAAAAGTGGTACATGAGAGAAGAGAAAGAGAAAACACGAGGTAGCATACTGTTAAGTTTGAAGTTCATTCTGAGCCTTAACAAAATACTTGTTATTGTTCAACATTGTTATAGATACAATCCGTACTATCACAACGTCAGTTTGTAGGTACAGATATTCCAATCACCAACAAGCAAATATATTTTGTTGGTTTAGAAAAGAGCATGCTTTTCCTAAAGCTGGTGTAGATATAGATACCACAACTGTTTATTTTTTGAGGAAACTCTGTCCTTGTTTCACTCTAATCATGTAGATTTGTCGACTGATGCTGGCTGCATATCATTTTCCTTTACCATTAGGATCAACTCAGATATGTATAAATCACCTGGTTTTCTGAAATGTTAACAGTGTCTTTGAACACAATCCATTCAACTGTTTCTGAGCATGGAGGAGTTGACAAAGATCCATTGTAAGTGTAATATTTGTCTGTTGAATTTGGCAAAAGATTCAACAAAATGAAAGGTTCCAGTTCATTTTTCTTCCCTGCAAAATATAAAGAAGTTCCCATGATGATATTTAAAATCCAAATTGCATGGTGTAGAAATGGGGTAGCTAGATGAAGGCATGGATCTGTCTAGGTTAGAATTCAAGACTGAATTGTCTTCAAGATTATTCAAAATCAATATAAATAAGGAAAACTGTAATTTGCCTTGTCTCCAACACACAATTTATATCTCACAGAGCCATAGAATGCCAGGCCCAAAATTTGGGAGATAAAGGCTGTGTTAAACTTTGTAATGGTGAAGGCTCCCTTAGCAACTTTTAAAATTTCCCAAGTCTACCAAGAAGGTACCTAATTTTTCCAATGAGGAGACATGGAAGGGTTAAGGGGCAGAATTGGTGCTTTACGTCTGTGAAAGGAAACCAAATTAAAGCATCCCTGTTACATAAATTCATGTATGATAGATTGTTAATCAGTGGCCACTAGCCATGGACTAAAATGTTCAGTAATCCACTCATCCAGCCAAATCCCTTTTCAAGCTCAGTTTTGCTCCTCCTACAGACCCTGGAATCTCTCTGTTCCTGCTGATATTTTCCTGCTATACCTGAATAGCTGCAGTTTTAGTATCAGTATCAGAAATAAAGAAAAAAAAAGAACTATTAGATTAAGATACCAGTTGAAGGAAAAAATTAGAGATGGAGGTTGCTTCTTTAATGCTATGGTTATGAGCTCCCTAAGAATCTCATTAGCTTATGCTAAAAACAATGCTAGACTACATGGTCTTTTTCTTTAATCAGGAGAATAACTCTTAAAATTAATGCATGCATATATTTAATTATAAGCCTCCTATAAATTGTCATGGTGGGAATCTGATATTTACAGATTCCATTAAACCCCCTGAGCCTGTTATTGTCTCCAATGGATCTCTTATAAACAATAGAAGTGATTAAAATTCACCAGCTCTGTCATCTATCTTGGGAACTACAAAAAGCGTCCATTGTTGCAACGTATTTTCCATCATGGTGGCACTTTTGGTAGAAAAAGGGATGCAGTTCTCTTCTCCATGCCTCTAAGAAGACAGAACACAGAAGCAGAGATCTCTCTATCATGGAAATGCTTGGTGGACCCATTTCAGGAAGGGTGAGATGGTACTTGTACAGCAGGGTTTCAATGCCTTAAATCTGTTCTTCACTGGGGTTGCTGAACAACATGCCATGATGATATCTTACTGAGAGTAATGTGTTATATTTCCTCTGTGTTTTATTTCAAAACCCAGATCTCTCAAATAAACAATTTGCTATAGCTACTCTCTTGATACGTATTATTCTAATCCATAATATTTAAACCAAATATAAAGGAGGCTATTACAGCTTGTTTAGGTGCGATTTACATTATTCCTTACTTAAATACTAATGAAACACTCTATTTTTTTTTTAGTTTACTCATATCGACTAGGGTCTGAAGGAGCCACAAAGGTGCCCTGTGCATTAAAATAAAATTACCTTTGAGATGAACCTGATTCCTGGTGATCTCACATATCTTATGGAAATGGTTTGTCATTAACTTCTGATTTTGTTGTATTTTGTTGTTTTAATCACCACTGTAACGCATAACTGTTAGATTGTTGGATTCCTAATAAATTCCAACCTAAATATTGAGTTTCAATCTTGCACTAGTGTGATACCTGGCCTTTATAAGGAAGGTTCATATTTTGTCATGATATGTAAAGTTATTTTTTTTAAAAGAAAACAGTATCTTTATTCACATAAAATGATATTGAATACTATGGCTGTGATAATAGGGGAGCAGAGCTGATTAAAATCCTTTGGAGACATGTTTTGCATAGCATTAGAGCCATGTTCTTTTGAACATTTGGCATGACATCTAAGCATGTTCAGAAGAACTTCCATTGAGATGCAAAGTGCCTATTGGATGGTATACAAAACCTTACCATTTATATAACTTCAGCTGTAGGATTTGAATAAATTTTTGCCATGCATCCAGATTCCATAAATTCATATATTACCAGGCTTAGAATCTTAAAATTGATAACTTCATATAAATTCTCATACTTTATCACAGACTCACCAAACCGACTAACGCTGGCCACTCCTTCAATAATTGAATTATAATCTATATTATCTTCCAGACCAACCTGTTGAAGAAAGATTGGGTTTTTTTAATAAGAAATCTTGCAAGATATTGTTAGTTTGATAGTTAATAAATTATAAAAATCACACTTCTTTTAATACTTTACACAGACACACATTTGTGCCCAAACCTTTTTAAAAATAAAGCTAATTCTTCTTATGCAAAAATAATTAACAATAATAATATCCATAGGTATTATTAGCCATAGAGTTGAGGGTACAATTCTTACCCTCAAAATGGAAACAATTACATTTCAAAGTGGAAGAATCATTAAAATTATTTATTACCTCAAATAAAACTGATAAAGTTCTTAATTTCCCATTTCCTTCAATTGCTTTGTCGATATCTGAAAACTCATTAGAATCATAACAGTAGATTTGCATCTATAATATAATACAGTTAAAAAAGTTAATAGAACAGTGAAAAGAAGGACATTCATTAGTTCTGGTAATTATATTATATTATATTATATTATATTATATTATATTATATTATATTATATTATATTATATTATATTATATTATATTATATTATATTATATTATATCCGTCTATTCGCCCATGGCGACTCAAGGCAGCTTATAGAATATAAAATGACATTTAAAACAATAAAAACTAACAAAAACAATCAAATAAATTAATATAGTACAATATAACAAAATCACTACCCACCTCCCACCCCCTGGTGACAGCAGATCACATGAGCCATTTAATGGGCTCCATCCCACTCTGGGTTTCCCAGGCCCACTGGCAGAACCAGCTCTTCAGCGCCTTCTGGAAGAGTATTTGAGTGGGAGACATTCTAATCTCTGGGGGAATGATGTTCCAGGGAGCCACCATGGAGAAATCCTTCTTCTGGGACCCACCAGGTGTATCTCCCTTGGGGGATGGGACCTGCAACATTCCCTGCCTCCCCGCTCTGATGGGTCAGGTAGATGTGACCGGCAAGACATGGTCCCTCAGATAATTTATATCAGGAACTTTAGAAATTTAAAGCAGTGATATGCTCAGATGCATATCACTTGGTTTCAATCAATATAATATATGGACATTAAATTAAATTATAAATTAAGTTTATTATTATTACAAAATTATATAGTTCATTATTATTTTTCCATTAATAATGGAATACATATCAAAGTTATTTGGTAGCACTGGACATTAGCAATATTTTAAATGATTCCAAAGCTATGCATAATCCTCTGTTGTTCAACTGATATTGTGCTGGATTTCAGAAGAGCCTAACTCTAGATTGTTCTGATTGTTCTAAAGTTAACAGCAGTAAAAAAATAACAAGGAAAGTGACAGGGCAGCCCATAAAATACCAGAATAGTATGAAATTCCAATTCTACTAAATAATAATAACAATAAAAGTCTGAAAGTGAAAAGCTCTTTATAACTGTCAAAAATAGGGCCATAATAGGTTTCAGGTAGAGCTGGATTAAGGCTAACCTAAACACAGCCTAACAATAGTGCTCTTCAGCCCTGCCATTGCTTAACTTAAATTAAGACTTAATAAGTATTGGAAACTAAAGCTGAATGTGGCATTGAAAAGGTAAAAGTCATGTTAACTAGAGAAATAGAATACCTTTAACACATGCTTATTTGACTGAGTAGCTTTAGCTTCATCTCTCTGGTAAGAGCATACAACAAATCCGAAAAGGCGATTGAAGAAAACATTAAGGCACAAGAAGGATTCATCCCATGGAATGAAACCTAATCTGTGCCCCTTAAAAGACTAAAAGCAGCACCTCAAAAATTGGGTCCAGAATTAGTAACTAGCACACATGGCAAACTAGCTATATTCTTTGGAACTAATTGAGGTTATCATATCAAAGGGAAATGTATTAATGGCATTTATAGCTATTTAATTATGTCTAGGCAAATGAATGTGTACAAATATATTGATACTTATAATGTTATTAAATCAATTACCTCAAGGGGATATTTTTGTCCATCTATACTATGTTCAGATCCATCATGAGATACATTACATTTTCCCCAGTGAAATGTTATTCTGCTTGCTTTAAATATTGCTTCTGATCCTCCTCCAATCACAAAGTATTCATTTTTCAGCTTAATTTCCACTGGAAAAAAACAAAAAATAATTATTATTCATTATATTTAAGAAGAAAAAAGGAACTTGCATTTCAAATTTATCAGCATTAATTTTAAGATTATCAAATCATCACACCATGAGTGAAATTTAAAATAGGTTAACTACATTTCCCCCCACTGAAATCAACAGGATTTGAGTTAAATTAGGCTTATTATTAATTATAATAATATTCATATATTTCAACTCAGAATACAGTTTGAATTTAATATAATAATTATTTATACTTTATGTATGGGAATTATGGAAATATATAGGTAGACTCCAATATAGAAAGGGTTAATTTTACTGCTAATTAACTGCTAAATATTATTTTCTACTCTTACTGTGGTACTGCTGAATGTTTAAAGTAATCATTTCTAAGGACTTTAGAGATGAGAGTCAAGGAATTACTAATAGCTCTCTCTCCCTGCCTCCCACCTTTAAATGTTCACGCACATCAAGCATTTCTTCTACACATTTCTATGAAAACATGTCCCATTGCCTATGTGGAAACACAATGTAATCCTGGTTTACTGTTTATGTTAACATAATGTAGTTAAAATGAATCTAAACTAAGCATTAATATATAGTGTTTGCATGTTAGATTAAATAAGATTACTTATATGAGCTTTAATATATTTTGAACACTTTAAGTACAATGTTTTTATATATCAGTTTTGTTTTTTCAATTTATAATTTTCAAAAGTTCAATTTGCTTTAAAAATTCTCTGAAAAATAAAAGAACAAAATAAATTATGTAGCAATACAATTGGTTTGCAACTACATAGCTTCAGCAGATAAATGGTACAATATGTTACAGTAGCGAAACCTACCCTGTTTCTCTCAAAATAGGACATCCCCTGATAATAAGCCCAATCGGGCTTTTGAGCACATGGCAATAAGGCCAAGCGCTTATTTCAGGGTTCAAAAAAAATGTAAGACAGGGTCTTATTTTCGGGAAAACACCTTATTAATACTAAATATTATATCAAATTTAATTAAATAGATAGCTCAATTTCAAATGTTGAAATATATTTTATAGGCCTGGTAAGTATGGATTTCTATTCCATACTTCAAGTTTTTGTAATTTCCCTTCAGTTTTCAAATGAAGTATTACTAAGTATTAGTGATTCAAACATATGTTTTGAGGAATGTTTATTTCAACTCATTTATTTATGTGATCTATCAATACATTGATAATCTGTACATGGCAAACTCTCAATAATTAGAATGATGCCTCTTAAAATAGAACATTGCAATTAAGTATGATAAATTTTTAAAAATATCTTTATAAACAACTCTGTGAAAATATTAGCTGGGTCTTTGTGACATAACATTTTGCGCAATGTGGGCTATACAGTATTAATAGCATGCATATGCTAAAATATATTTATATTCAGAAAATAGAGAGGACTGGATTATAGGAATTATGTTATTTCAAGGGCTATTTTTGTTAATATATTTCTTTTGTCTGGAATCCTCATGATTTAATGCTTGTTTGCTATTGCCAGCTGTCTTCCCATTAATTGCAAGAATCTTAATTTCAAAAAGATAAAAAATAATAAAATAAATCAAGAGACTGTAAAAAAAAACTTTAAATAATTGCTTCACATGTGAACAAAAACTTCTATGACTATCAAACCAAATATGAATATGTATTCTGCACCTGTTTTGCCTGTATTATAGATTAAGGTGTCTTCTGAAGTTTCTTCTTCCCAACCTTTGAACTTCAGTTGCTTGAGGTTCACATTTACTTGAGTGAGATCTTCATCAATATTTATAGGTGATTGCTTGGCACCATTGCATGCTGGATATTTTTTCCCCCACTTTGTTTGATTTAAGGCTCCTAAAAATAAAAACGAACCAGGAAAGTAATTTAGCTAAACATATTTGATAGCTTTTCATTTGTTTATGAAAGCCACAAATTATGTTCTAAAATATATTCTGTTAATCTCTGAAACAACAAGAGTCCCCTCTAATTCACATGATTTTACAACAATATATGACAATGCCAGAAAAGTTGCTAGGGGTAATATTTACAAATGTCCTGCCAGATCACAAATCTCAGCAAAGGTAGTACATTGAAGTATGAGTCTTTTCCTTGAACATGAAGTTTGAGTTTTAGCACAATCATTTTCAGTTTCATGGTGTCTACAGTAGGTATGCAAGAGGGACAAATAGTGACATATGCATATGGTAAAGATGGTTTCACTGGAAGGTCATTTTTATCATCCCCAATTTCTAGTTCAGTGATGGCTAACCTTTTTGCCGTCGCGTGCCAAAAGTGGGGGGAACGTGGGGGGTCGCAGGTGCCTGTGCCCACATCCATAAATCAATGTGCCCCGCCCTCCCGCACATATGCACATGACCCCCTCACACTTCCCCTTGCTTTTGGCACGTGATGGCACGGTGGGCCCAGTAGGCCCGTTTCCCCCCCTCCCCAGGCTCCAGAGGCTTTCTAGGAGCCTGGGGAGGGCAAAAACAGCCTTCTCCATCCCCCCAGAGGCCTTCCGGAGGCCGGAAACAGCCAGTTTCCTGACTTCTGATGGGACCAGAAGGCCTGAAAATCAGTTGGCCGGTGTGCGCATGCATGCTGGAGCTTACCTAGGGCAACACTCACGTGCCCACCAATATGGCTCCATGTGCCACCTGTGGCACCCGTGCCATAGGTTCGCCATCACGGTTCTAGTTCATTCATTTTTGGTTTCTATTTTAAAGTAATCTGGAAACTCAGCTCGTCCTTAGATTAATATTCAGCCATTTTTCTCAATCACTTTGGTTTCAAAATTCATTTCAGCAAAGTTGACCTATCAAAGAGTGACTCCTCTTAAGTTTCCATTTCTATATATTTCCCATATTTCATCCAATGTCTAATTGACCATAAGTATGTCAAAAAATGTTTTAGTGCAAGAGTAGCAAAGTGGTGTTCATAGTCCTTCTTTCTGATATAGCATCTGTCAAATTTAAAATGCCCCTATCATGTGAGGTCAGCAAATCTCCCTAGTTTTCCATATTCTTTGAATAGTTACAAGGTTTCCTGTCACAATTCCATCATTTTATATGTACTGCTAATGTAAAATTTTCACAAGATTTTCATATGTTTGCATGAAAAATGTGGTGATCTAATATTATTTCAGTCTATTATTTTCACCTATTTTTCCCATCCTTCAAATGACAAGATATGTCAAGTATATCACTTGACAGATGCCCAGAATCACCAACTTAGGTCTGAATACCTGAATACATGCTGAATACCTCTAAATGAAAGTATATTCTTGATTAAGGTTCCTTTCACAAATTGCAAAAGAGTGAAACAAGAACACTTATGAAACCACTCAGTTGCAGTCTAGCCGTTGCTGAAATATTGATGCTGTACACACCATGCTGTACAGCTGCTTTGCTAACTTGAACCCCCAATACTAGATGATTCATGAATGTGAGAAATTGACATCATACGTATCATTATACTATTATGCAAAACATGTATTTTGTGTTAGTCATGATTACATGGATATGGGCATAATACTGGACATGATATAATTGTGGCTTCTATTGGGCATCCTTGATAGAAATAACAGTAAGGCCAGATGTTACTTCCTTGGCAAGAATAATACTAGGAGGAGAACAATATCATGCCAAATTCATCACATTCTCTTCAGGGTGAAGGGCAGTGATGGGTTGCTACCGGTTCGCCCCGGATCGGGAGAACCGGTAGCGGTACCAGCGGAAGGCTCCACCCACCCGCCCGGACGTCTCTGTGCATGTGCAGAAGTGTTGCACGCACCCATGCACTCACGCCCACGAGCGAACCGGTAGAGAATGAAATTGAAACCCACTACTGGTGAAGGGCATAAATGTAACAATGTAACTCATTAAACTATGATTTTCCACCATTATGGCAAGATTCTCAGCAATATTTCCAGGAAAGTGTTTGTAACAGAAAGTCCGCTTAAAAATAAAAACTATCATGTTTCCTCCTCCTAGTTCTAATTTACCAATCTCCAAAAATTAATAATTGTTCTCTATGAAACAACTGACTTCTGACTGCTTAGATTTAAATGTTACCAAATTTTAACAAAGCTTTTAATGATCAATCTAACCTTGCAAACTGTGTCACCCATTTAAATTAATAGTAGACAGCCAGAATTACATCAAAAATATTATTACATTGGCATTTTGCTTGATTACTCTCATTTTTGCTGACTTCTATATAATCTGTCACAAAGAACAGAAATATACAATAGCCTGTCATCTCCTCATTCTCTGCCAGAGCAGGTAATTGCTATGATTTTCAAGCAGCAATTGTTCTATCCTGCTCTGAAAATATTCTTACCACTGTACTTCCCTATATTTCTCTGTTGCTTATTGGAATTGATCCTAAGATGCTAGTCCTGCAGCTGACAGATACTGTATGTTGGATTTTTATTCTTTCCAAAAAAGAATAAAACAATCTTTTTTTCTTTCTTTCTTTCTTTCTTTCTTTCTTTCTTTCTTTCTTTCTTTCTGTCTTTCGTTCTTTCTTTTTCTTTCCTTCCTTCCTTCCTTCCTTCCTTCCTTCCTTCCTTCCTTCCTTCCTTCCTAACAAAATAATGTTTGAAAGAAAGGAAGTTGAAATTCTGTCAATGGGTTTAATAAATCGATGGAAGAGAATATTTGTAGCTCAGGATTGAACTGTAACATTGTTGATGTACTGATGACATTACCTAATGTGGTAATGGAATGTCCACATTTCAATGGTAACCAAACTCAGAGAGCATCAGATACCCCACAGTTTAAGAAAACTCTGAAAACTGAACAGTCTGGAACCAAGTAAGTAGGGAGAAGTTACCAAAAGAAAAAGATCAGGAAGAGGGCTACAAAGAGGAAAAAAATCACCAGTGGATTCCTGCATTGTTCAGCGGCTCAGAATGTTAGTGATTTATCTATTCTAAGTCCTATCCCCTCCCAGTCACATGATCCAGAGTGGACCACATGCAGCTTATACAGCCTTTCCCGGCACTCTTGGTGAAACATGAATGAAAGCAAAAATTTACACTTAGAAACACCACTTTGTTACACATAACAGGTGTACTTTGGCTCTTGGTAAGAAGTTGGAAGGAATTCCAGAAGTCATTCTCTGCATGCTGTGGCTACATTATTTATCAATGCATTATATACACTAAATGTTTTTCTTTTTTTCTATTTCTCCCCTTTGTTTTGAACAACCAATACACACAATGCCACATCCCTGCTAGTCAGTGTGTTTCCTGTTTAGGAGGTTGCCATATTTATGCCAATGTGATATTTCAGTTTTTTTCTTTTTAATAAATTTGCAGACATTTCTAAAATTCTGTTTTCACTTTGTCATTATGGAGTACTGAATGTAGATTAATGAGAAAAAAATGAATTTCAACAACTGCAGAATCAGGCTGCAGCATAACAAAATTGACAAACGTGAAGGGGGTCTGAATACTTTCTGAATGCACTGTATACAGTATTTCAAGAGCCCAGGAAAACCGTCAATAGAGGTAATGACTATTTGTTCAGCGACCATTTAAAATTACGACAATGCCAAACGAGATGCTTATAGCTAGTCCTTGAAGTTGCAGCTGTTACAATGTCCCCATTGTCACATGATCACAATTTGGGCACTTAGCAACTGGCTATCAATTACAATAGTGGCAGCATTCTGTTATCACATTTGTAAACTTCACTGTTATCTTCCAACAAGCAAAGTAAATGGGGAAACTGATAGGAGATTGCAAATGTCGATCACATGATCCTCTACCCAATAGCCATGGGCAATGTGCCTAACAACCACCACCACTGGAATTGCTGCCATTAAATCAGCATGGTCACATGAGATCACATTTAATGATCTCATTGCTTGATGACGGGGGTCACAGTTCCAGTTACATTTGTTAGCCAAGGATTACTATAGGGAGTTGAACTATTTTCAGGTTGAAGTCTGAAATATCCCAAAGAGTTCTTGGATGAATTAACAAGAACTGAATTCACAGTAAGCATATAGAATAAGATTGTGATAAACAGTGAATATATATGCTATTTCTTTAACTGAATGGATTTCCTCCCAGAGAAAGTATCAGAACTTTTAACCTGAAAATAATTCTCAAAATTTAAAAGTTCATTTCCCACTAATTAAAAAAAAATGGACTGCTGTGAACAGCTGGCTAGGAAGTGACATTCAAGCTAAGGTCCTTTCTGAATTATATCAGTATAGGTGACCTTTAAAATAATTGTAGTCACAGTGGCTGTAGTTGATTCTGAGTTATAAATTTATAGATCAGAAAGAAGACAAACTTCACAGTCTGTGACGCAGTGTCACATTTCTGTGTGGCTGTAATATTCCATATATATCATTTTGAGATTTTTTCTATTTTAACTGAGTTATGCATATTTTAAAGTTGGAGTTTATGTTACAATCCCACTCCCTTATAATAAATATTTTAGAAAGTCTTGCTGACTCTTTCAGATTCAAGTTTTGGTCTTGTGCTCCATTATATTATTGCTAATACGTTTTATGTGTTCCCTCTCTCTCTCTCTCTCTCTCTCTCTCTCTCTCTCTCTCTCTCTCCCTCCCTCCCTCCCTCCCTCCCTCCCTCTGTGTGTGTGTGTGTGTGTGTGTGTGTGTGTGTGTGTATGCATGTCCTATCCCTACCTACCCTCTGACAGGTCCCAACCCAAACTGTCACAACGGCATCCAAGAACATGTCTACTGTATTAACTTGAGGGCAGCTACCCCAAACACTTTGTACACAAGACTTTTTAGTAATTACACTATCATATACAATCTGTCACACTCTGGATGTTACTGAATTGTAAGTTCCAGCAGTACCAGACATTCTGGATGCTGAAGTTCAACATCACCAAAGCTTCTTCCAAGGGGAAGATATTTCCCAACAACCACAATGGCTCTCCATATTCAATGTATCTGCATCTCAACACAGGACCTAACAAAGTCTGCAATCTACATATCAAAATAAGAAGACTTTTCAGTTGATGGCTGACAGAAAAGCAGATGTTTCTGTTGTCCTATACCATAAGAAAGAGCTGAACTTTGCCTGCTGTCACTCATATCCAGAAATGATGAAAAGAGGAGAATGGGGGACATGGAAAACTTCAAAAGTTGCTACTCACACACTTCTGGATATGATGAATTGATCAGACAGTACACATAACAGCAAATATTTATCATAATTGAAAAACCTTTTCAAATGTCCTATTTCTGCATGTCTCACCAGTTAGAACAACTGAGCATCTAAATATACAAAGAGTATTAATATTCTGCACAACTTGCAGAACCAAGAGGCATAGATGGAAGGAAAGTATTTGCGTGCAGAATTAGATAAAAAAACAGAGGGAAAATGTCATTTAGCTAACTCTGAATGTAAAGCTTCTCTGAAGACAATCTAGAACCACTATCCATTATAAATATTTAAATTAATAAAATTAGACCTCAACTACAAATAAAGATATTAAAAAGGGATGCCCTGAGTAGAGCAATGTAGAAAATATGTTATCCCAATTATACTAGCAGGCTCCAAAATTATTCTGAATAGATTGCTCTATTGTATGAGCACATGCATGCCATACAATAAAATGAGTCTAATGCTGCTTCCATTGAATTTAGTAGAATTTATCCTCAAGTATATAAGTAGAGGATTTTTAAACAGTTTAAAAATTGCCACATTATATGTAACTCATTAGCTGAGACCCAATTATATATTTCCAACCTTAGCCGGATAGGTGATGCCATGGCTGTGCTGGTTTAATGAATGTAAGTTGGAGAGAAACCAACTTTGACTCAACGGGACCGCCTACTACCACAAACAGCCTCCCACCGACCAGTACGCTCTCACAGAGAGGGGCTCCTCCGGGTGCTGTCGGCCAAACAGTGTTGGCTGGTGGCCCCCAATGGGAGGGCCTTCTCTGTGGGGGCACCCACTATCTGGAACGAGCTCCCCCCGGAGATACGGAAGATCCCGGATCTGCGCACTTTCCACCGTGCGCTTAAGACTCTCCTATTTCAGCAAGCCGGCCTGGCCTAACCTTTTCCCCTTTTCTTTTAAATTCTTTTAAATTGAAATTTTTAATCTGCTTTTAAATTATTGGGTTTTTAATTGTCTTGAGCTAAACTATTTAATTTAGTTTTATTTATGTTTTAAACTTTGTATCTATGTATTTTATTCTGTGCCTGTTCACCGCCCTGAGTCCTTCGGGAGTAGGGCGGTATATAAATCTAAATAAATGAAATGAAAATGAAAATGAACTCTGGCAAGACAGAGTGACTCTGGTTTCTTGGCTCCCCAGGCCCTCATCTTTGACTCTGGATGGGGTAGCATTTCCCTGGACTGTGCAATTTGGGAGTCCTCTTGGGAGGGCTCCTGCTGAAGGAGCAGGTGGTAGCTGTGGCTAGGAGAGCCTTTACACAGACTCACCCAGTGTGCCAATTACACCCTTTCCTGGTCTGGAAGGCCTTGTTTACAGCATTCACTCTCAGTTGGATTACTTCAATGCACTATACATGGGGCTGCCCTTGAAGCCCACTCAAAAGCTTCAATTGGTCCAGAATGCATCCCTTGTGCTATGATGGGTATCCCTAGGTTTACCCGTGTAATACCTCTATTGCAGGGGTGTCAAACTCAAGGCCCGGGGACCAGATAAGGCTCACGGGGTGCTTAGATCTGGCCCTTGGGGCCACCCTGTAAACAGTGAAGGCATGGCCCACGATGCCTCTGCCAGCAAAAACAGAGATCAGGAGGGCCACATGTGGCACCTTCTTGGTTACTTTTGCTGGTAGAGGATTGCAGGAGGCCATCGCAGCCAAAAACAGATGTCAGGAGCCCATTTTCTCTGGTAGAGCACTGGGGCCACCACAGGAACCCCAACACGAATGACGTCAAGCTGGATACGCCCATGCTGACTTCCCCCCCCACAAGGTCAAACACAAACCTGATGCAACTCTCAATGAAATTGAGTTTGACACCACTGCTCTATTGCATGACCAGCACTGGGTTCCAGTTTTCTTTTGGGGGCAATTCAAGGTGCAGATTATCACCTTTGAAGCCCTATATGGGACAGAGCCAGGTTATCTACAGGACCGCCTTTTCCTTAGGACATCTACCTGTCTTAGCAAGTCAGATAGGGTAGTCACACACCTAGTCACTTCCCTTAAACATTACGACTTTATGTGAGGCAGGGAATATACCTTTTCTGTGGGAGCTGCTGCTCTATGGATCCCTTTTCCCCTGAGGTTCAGCAGGCCTTTAGCCTCCTGGCCTTCTGTAAAGCTTTACACATCTGGCTTTTCTCCCAAGCACTGGAACAGGAACTATATGACAACTTTTGGAAGCTTGATTAGGCACTATGTTTGTTTGTTTTTTAATGTTTATGGTTTTAACAATTTTAATATAGTTTTTATGTTTTAATTCTTAATCGGGAACTGTCCAAAGTTTGGTATCAGACAGATGGCTTATAAAAGTTTCAAATAAATAAGTAAGCTTTATAAACAGTGTTATATTGTACTTTCATACAAATATAAATTAAAACTAATTTTTGAAGATCTCTTGTATAAGATGTTACATTTGAACTTTCCCCCACCCTCCACTCAGTCATGTCTAATTTTTGGAGACACTTTAATACAGTCGTGTTGACTTGTTTTATGAAATATTTTTCATATAATAATAATTTATTAAAATTCTATGGCACCCAATTTCCAATGACTCTGGATGGTTTACAGTTGTTGAACCATTGAAAAACAAAGAACAATACAAAAACAGTGCAAGACAAAAGAATAACACTGGCAAATAAAGTATAACTTGTATAAGGAAATTATATTTGAAGGGTCTCCTCCCCATCCCCGTGTCTAATTCTTGGAGACTGCCTGGACACAAGTCCCTCCATGGGTTTTTCACAAGGTTTTTCAGAAGTGGTTTGCCATTGTTTGCTTCCTAGAGCTGAGAGAAAGTGAATGGCCCAAGATCTCTTTGCTGGCTTTGTGCTCAAGATGGGATTAGAACCAGGGCGGATTGCAAAATCCGTCACTACTGGTTTGCTCGTTCTGCGTGCGTGATGCTTCTGCGAATGCATCTGGGTGGGTGGGCAGAGTCTCACACCGCTACTACTACCGGTTCCGGGGCGAACTGTTATCAACCCACCACTGATTAGAATTCACTGTCTCCTGGTTTCTAGCCTGATGCTTTAATCACTATACTAAGACGGCTCTCATTAGAAGTTTAGTTTTATGCATATCTATGTCTCCTATGGACAACTGAATACTGAATTTTCATGAAGTGCAAAAGTTATTATTTCAGAGGACACAAAACGCTTGCAGGAAAGGAAAAGGGAATTTTCTACTCTTATATTTTGTTCCTGTCTTTTAATGTGTTAGGGCACTTTTTAAAAATGTGTAAATGATGTAAAAGAATCAGGACTTGTGCAAACCCAATGACAAAAATCCAAAGCCAATTTCGATGGGTTCATATAAGTGAGCATAAACAAAAACTTTTCAAGGCAATTGCCATCAACATTCCTCCTAGTGTGTTACATTATAGTGTTATTTTCTGTGTCTCTATGCCATTTGGCATAATTTTTGTACTTATTCAACTTTAACTGCAGATATTTGTAATTTGTAATCATTTGTAATGATGCCCTTGATGTGATGTCCTGCTGCCTGGAGGCCGTGCGGGTGTGGATGGGGAGAAATAGGCTCAGACTCAACCCTTCCAAGACCGAGTGGCTGTGGCTTCCGGCGTCCCGATATAGTCAGCTGGTGCCATCGCTGACTATTGGGGGTGAATCTTTACCCCCTCCCCCCCACAGAGAGGGCTCACAATCTGGGTGTCCTCCTGGATGCACGGCTGTCTTTAGAAGAACATACGATGGCCGTGGCCAGGGTGGCTTTTTATCAGGTTCGCCTGATCCGCCAGTTGCAGCCCTTTTTGGACTGGGACACCTTACACACGGTCACTCACACCCTTGTCACCTCCTGGCTGGACTACTATAATGCTCTCTACATGGGGCTCCCCTTGAAGAGCACTCGGAAGCTCCAACTGGTCCAGAATGCGGCCGCGTGGGTGGTTATGGGCGCAACTTGTTGCGCCCACGTGACACCTCTCCTGCGCGAACTGCACTGGCTTCCAGTGGTCTTCCGGGTGCGATTCAAGGTGTTGGTTACCACCTTTAAAGTGCTCCATGGCTTAGGACCTGGATACCTTCGAGACCGACTTCTGCCACCAGTAGCCCCCCACCGGCCAGTTCGCTCCCACAGAGAGGGACTCCTCAGGGTGCTATCAGCCAAGTTATGTCGGCTGGTGACACCTAGAGGAAGGGCCTTCTCTGTGGGAGCTCCTGCCTTGTGGAACGAACTGCCCCTGGAAATACGCAAGATCTCCGACCTCCGTGTGTTTCGCTGTGCCCTTAAGACCCTGCTGTTCCGCCAGGCAGAGCTATCTATGCAACTGATTTTAAATTGGGTGTTTTAAATTTTGGGTTTTAAATTTGGGCCGAAATTATTTAATACTTTTAATTACCTTTAAAATTGCTGTTTGTACCTTGTGTTTTTAACTGGCTGTACACTGCCCCGAGTCCTTCGGGAGAAGGGCGGTATATAAATTAAATAATCATAATCATAATCATATAATTGATTTCTTAGGAGATAGATAAAGATTGTTCATGGTTGCAGCAAAATTTCTGTCCCACTGAAAGTAATGCAATATAGTTGGGATGACAACTGGAGTCTACTCCAGCTATAATTTGTCTGAATTGGCTGGATTATGGTAAAAGAAAGCTGGCTTAATTGTTGTGCCAAATGTGATGCGTCTTTCTACCTCCAAACAATCTGGATGCAGTTTTCTTCCTATCCTGAAAGCATTTTTGGAGAGGTTGATTGAGCCTCTTTCATCCTTTCTGTTCCCCTCAGTATTTCTAAATATCCCCCCTCAATATTTCTAAATATTGTTCTTTTGTCTTGTGCTGCTTTTGTCTTGTTCTTTGTTTTTAAATGTTTCAACAACTGTAAACCATCCAGAGTCATTGGGAATTGGGTGTCATATAATTTTATTATTATATGAAAAATATTTCATAAAACAAGTCAACAAGGCTGTATTAAAATTTGTGGAATCATACATATTGCTATAGTTAACTTATTGCTGAAATTATTCAGTTGTAGCATATTGGATAAGGAATGTACAGATTTATTTCACTGAGTATGAATTGCTGATTACTACATGGTTTTAATGTATCACCTACAATATTTCTATAGGATTAAAAATAGCATAAAAACCAGAAAATATATAGAATAAAACAGAGCAAATATCTCTTAACTAACTACAGCAACAGCTTTATAGACCCCTATGCACTATAAAGCATATATTAAGCCAGGATTTTGTGATGATGAGTTACTAATGATTTTTTAAAGTGATGATACTACAGGCAAATTATTAACGAATGCATTGATTTTAATTCCCGGAGACTTCCTGGACAAGTTCTTACAGTTTTCTTGATGAGGTTCTTCAAAAGTAATTTATCACTTCTTAGAAGTGTGAGTGAGTGACTGGTTGTCTAGTCACCCAGTTAGGTTATATGTCTAAGGCTGGACTAGCTTATAGTCTCCCAGTCTCTAGCCTGAAGCTCAATCACTATACCAAACTCATACTAAGAAATTAGAGTTCTGAATCACTTTTTAGATGCTATATTAATTACTAATTACTAGCTGCTCTTTTTCTTTTCTTTTGCCCTTTGATTTATATTGTTGTTATGAATAACTTTTGCCTTTCTATAAGGAAATATGGCATGTTCTTGGATTGAATATGGTTGATTATTTCATTTATTCATGGCATTGAAATTAGTTATTCATGAAGTGAATGCAGATAAATTTGTTATTCTTTGCATTTTAAACATTCCTCCTCTTTCACATATTTATAAGATGTATAAAAAGGATACATTAATTATGCCTATTTGAAATGTAAACTTGCATCCCTCTTAGAAGAGAATATGAATATACCTGTCTTGAAGAAAGAAGAAGAGCACACCAGTAAGGTACAAAGTGCTCTCTGTGAATGCCAATGGAATGAGATTTCTCCAGAGAAAGTAAACCACAGGAAGCTGTCCAAGAACAGAGGGTCTGCACTGGAATTATTGAGTTCTTAAAGGTTTCTGACAGAAAAAACAAGAGAAGGCCCATGCCACTGCAGTTCTTCAATAACTTTGAGCTCTATACTGTATATGGAAGGTAGTATCTGACCATCAAAATAATTTTATCATCCCAAACTCATCAAATGAATGAAAAATAATAATCTTATTTCCACAAGGATCAACAAAATAAAATTCTCTATTCTCTATTCTGGGAAATAGAGTGTGGGAGAAAGGGCTCACAATGTATTAATCAGTATTCACCTAGGGGCGATAATATATGTATATGTGTTGGTTTTTGTTTTTAATGCACTTTTTTCAATGTCTTGATTGCTTTTCATTTTTGTTTTGTTTTCTTTAAAAAAATTTTTGGAGTTTTGTATTTTAACTTTTTTCAAATAAAATAAAACTAGATTAAGAAAGAACAATAAATATCTGCCAATGGAAATTTACACCAGTTTAGTTTAGTGCTTAAGGCATCAAGCTCAAAACCAGGAGATCATGTGTTCTAGTACTACTTAGATATGAAAGTCAGCTGGGTGATCTTGGGCCAGGCACTCTCTCTCAGCCCAGCCCAAACCAACCCATCTCACAAGGCTGATCTTGTGGAGAAAATAGGAGAAGGAAAGAGTGTTATATATGTTTATTTCATTTCACAAAGGACTGAAGTTTCAGTCCTAGATACATTTGCAGAAAGTAGTATTTATGGGGTATACATCCATGGGTAGGATCAGAGGGCCCTTGAGTCATTAAATAATAATAATAAAGGCAGGATAATAAAAAATCTAATCTCACAAAGGAAGGCAAACGTATAGATGTTCCAAGATAATGTTGTAGGATTCAATCTGGTCAGTCCCTAGGATCAGAAGTTTACTCTTCCGAGCCTTTGAACTCACGCTGGAGCCAATCCTCAGGGAACGTCTCTCTCACCAGAATGTGTAGGATGGGCTCCAGCATAAGTCTGAAAGCTTGGAAGATTAAGCTTCTGGTGTCTGACCCAGATTGGATCTTGCACATCTAAATCTAAACTAAATAGTGAAACATAGGAAAACAAAGGATAAAATGATAGAATTAAGATAAAAGAATAAAAGAACTTCCTTTTGACAATGTAAAACAATAATTGTAACTGAATATCTTGAAAAGTTTGGACACTCCACAGTGGCAAAGTATCAAATCAATCAAGATAGTTTCTTATTTATTTTATTCAGTATTTATTTATTTTATTAGACAGAGACATTTCTGGACATCAAAGTGACAATAGGCAGCTTGTTAGAATTATGAAAACAGATGCCCCCATATCCTACATTCAGTAATTAGTCTGAGATAATAGCAACATCTTCTTACATTTTTTTTGATGTTAGATCAATTAGAGTAAAAGTCAAACAAAAGGACACACATTTTCTTTATTGCATTGTAAAATCCTGAGCCCATACGGTGCTGATTAGTGCTAGAGAAAGAAACTGGCAACAAGGCAAAACCCAAGAATGCACAAATTTGCTATCCTGAATGGCATATTTTAAAACAAAAATTAACTACTGGAAAGTAAATAAATCAGGAATCCCAGCAACAATAAAGAACAGAATGGAAACAGAATCTCCCAAATACACTTTTTCTTTCCTTTGCCTAATAAATATCTCATAATACACAAACATGCATGGAAATTCTACAGCATCAAATGATGGAATGTATAAACCTGACTGAATTTTGTTTTGGTGCAAAAATAATGCTGTTAGATTCTTGATTCTTTTCAATCAATGGTAAGAAAACAAGGAAGCAACTATGAAAACACATTGGATTGGTGGCATTTTTAGAATATAAGAGTGATGATACATGTCTCATCACTAAGAGTAATTCAAAGCAGTTGTAAGAATCAATTAAGTTGATAAATAACCTGAACGTTAAAATCCTAATCGAAAAATAGGCATCCAAATCTTATTTTTATCTGCACAATTTCTGTAATAAATTATGCATTCTCACATTATTCATCATAGTATTATTTGCATCATTTTAATATATGTCAGAATAAAGATAAAATAGGCAGAAATATTACTTTGTATTCTCTCTTTCTGACATTTTCTGTAATAAATATTATTTTGAAGCCTACAGAGCATGAAATTAATACTATTATTCTGGTGCTACATAATGAAATCTTACATTTGGAGAGGAATAAAATGTTTTAGAATTGAGTATAACTAATATTGTTAGGGTCTATCTATCTATCTATCTATCTATCTATCATCTATCATCTATCATCTATTATCTATCATCTATCAATCTATTATACATACATTAAAATGCTTTAATTAAAAGCTAATATTTCATACTGGTTCTTAAGAAAATGAGATAACATTTGCGGATTTTTAAACCAATATTATATTATTATATTGCTTCTAATAATACTGTACATTTTTTGGATGCACATTTTCTGTATTCAGGAACATTTATTCTTAGATCAATTTTCTTACATATTATGGTAAAATCTGGGCTATATATGAATAGGGGCAATTAATTTCTTTAAGGAACTATTGATTTCTCCCATGATCATCTTAATACATTATATGGAAACTCTTATTACTCATTCTGCTATCTCCAAATCCAATATGTTAGAAAATGGAGAATAAGATAAAAACATTAAAACTATGCTAAGTGTGCTTTTCCTTGTTCTTCAAACTATACATATTCTCTTGACATTTTAAAATTCTACTTTGAAACCAGTGCATATTTTATTAGAACTCTGCCTTGTCACACTTCTGCAGTTGTTATAAACTCTTCCCTTAGTATTATCATTGTTTCTAAACTTACTATGAATCTCTGACAGAGAAATCATATAATCAGTAATAATATAATTGGGGATTAATCAGAAATTACAGTATATTTCTGCAATTCCAGGATTTGAACTATAGTCATGTGAAGGATATTTATTTAGTTAATAGTTTAGTCATGAAGTATAATCAAAATGTTAACATTCATTTTCCTGTCAACTTTTAGTACACTTTTCACATCATTTAATGTAATCTTCCTTTACTGTTAATTTCTTTCATTGATGTCAACAAAACAGCAAAGCATTTTTTATGGATTTGTACATTTTTATGGTCAAGCAATTCATCCCTGATTCTTTCAGCGGCCAGTGATATGTTCTTTCTTTGAATGTATGTAGTTCAGCAACATTGCTCAGGCTTGAGAAAACAATTAAATGAACTGTTAATTCCCAGTTTAGCACGTTCATTAATTAACCCAGAAGGGATGGCACAGAAAAGGTCACTTCTTGTGTAACACAATACAGGCACTTACTCATCATGGTAATCCTTTCCAGATAAACTATTATATACAGTAGGAAATAGAGTAAAAGATAATAAACCAAAGAATTAGATGTAATATAATACAGCTAAATGTATTATATACTAATTAGCACCATTCATACATCTCTTTATATCTTTGTACACCATTTGTGCTTTTACCAACTCCACATACCATTTCAGTGTTTTTGTTCTTATGCCGTGCCTTTTTAAAAAATTCCTGTTGTTGGGAACATCATCATTTTAATCCATTGGTCTTCCCCTTCCTCATGACCATCCATTCTCCCTTAATATATTTGTTTGTAATTCAGTCCTCATTAATTCCTTCTATAAGTTACTTGAAAGCAAGATGGGTTGCTACCTATCTTAATATGACCAATTACCTATCTTAATAATATAACCAATTCATCCCAATTTACTTCTTTTATGTTGATCAGTAACTTATGTAATCAGCTTATATTTATTTTTGACTCTATCTCATGCTTTACCACACAAACCTTGTAAATACCCATTTTTTATTGTTTAAAAATAATATATATGTGATAAATAATATACAGAAGTGCTAATAATATATATACAGTATGTATATATATGTGTGTGTGTGTGTGTATGTATGAATAAGTGAGACATCGAAACTAAATGTATCTACAAAATGTAATATGCAAAAAATTAAAATCTCGGGTGTTTTCCCGCGTCGTTGTAAATAAGTTAGTTAAGATGTTTAAAATTCTGGTTAAAATCCAGAATTGTTAGATCCTAACAAATACAATTGTTAGATTCCAACAAGCAACCAGTGGTGTTGTAAGGCCTGCCACAATTCTTCCCTCTTTGCAGAGGGTGGCTAGCAGTAGGGAGAGAGAGAGGATTGAGCCAGAAGAAAGGCTGAGATCTCAACTAACAATCAAGGGTGCTGGGATGCCTACCAGAATCCTTTCCCCTCTACAGCAGACAGATAATAATAGAGAACCTGAGAAAGCTAGGCCTGTAACACGTAGCCAAACAGATAGGATGAGGAAGCAGGAAGAAAAACTGCTGTCCTCCAATCAGGACACAGAGTTACAGTCTAACCAGCATACGCCAGTAGCAGCAAACATAGAAAAGCGACAGCTCCGACATCGCAACATACCCATAGCTTCTAAACTAAACAAGAGCCTGAAGATGACAGGGTTGTGAGTCTGTCAAAACGTTGCTAGAAAGAAAAACTTTTGGGGTACTGGTAGGATTTTAGCTAAGGTTTTAAAGGACCTTGCAGAGTGCTCTGTAAGGATTTTTAGAAGATTTTAAGCTAGGATTTTAACCAGAATTTTAAACATTTTAACTAACTTATTTACAATGATGCGGGAAAACACCCGAGATTTTAATTTTTTGCATATACACACCCTCGAAAACTTAAGAAGACAAAGTGTAATATAAAACTACAATTCTTTAACAAATTTTGACATTTAATCATATAAGCCATTTACTGCTCCATCTTTTCAGATTTAGTAATATGTTATTTTGATACAAGATTTATATATTATGCTTACTATAATTATAATATATACTTATTATATTAGGAAAATGCCTTAGACTATTAATTCTTCACAACTACATAGATAGACCTTCTATAAGCCATTTTTCCTTCCTTAATATACATGCTACTAAAATACAAACATTAACCTAACTTGATCTAGTTTTTGCCCTTTATGTTTAATTGCAATTGTTCTGTCAGATATGACTATCCTGCTCTTTGGTACATTCATACTAAAATGCATAATCCTAGTGGCATTTTATACACTATCTGCATAAATATAATCTCTACACACATTATACACACTTTAAGTACAGTGTAGAATCACACCCAAATTTAAACATTTTATAATTCCACATGCACTTGCAGCCTTACCATTTCTCAGCAATCTTAAAACATTGACAATGTTCTTCTCATCCATTTTTGTTACGTTAACACTTGATGTATCAGATTTGTTTCAATTCCATTCTTCAGCATATCTTTCCTGTATACTGTACATTTCTCACATGCTGTACTTCTTTCAAATACTTCTCACTTTTATTCTTAATTCTATTCAATTTTCTAGAAATGTCTTGTTCAGCCCTCTTCACCCACTTCCAAATCAATTTATTTCCATCAGAACTGCTTTGCATTTTCTCAGCCTCTTTTAATTTTAATTATACATTCCTATGTTTCTGTTTCTATACATTAGATAATATGTTTTTCTCATCCTAAACCTTCTCTTACATACACTTTTCTCATGCAAGTCTCTTTTACTTCGTCACCTCAAATATAAAAAGTATCACTTTATTGGGACTCTTCCGTGTCACTAATTAATTCTTTCCATATCACTTTCCATTATGTCCACTTCCCATTCTTTCTGTTGGGTGATTAATCTATGTTCTAACACCTTTCATGGAGGACTATTTTCCTTTATGCAGTCATTTTCCTATACCCGTGATGGCGAACCTGTGACACCTATACCTATAGGTGGCACGCAGAGCCCTCTCTGTGGGCACGAACATTGTCACCAGTTGCTTTCCAGGTTTCGTCGTGCACATGCGTGCCCGACAGCTGCTCTCTTTCTGGTTCCGTCGTGTGCATGCTTACATGAAACTAACTCTGTATTGGTAATTGCCATATCACAGCCTAGCACAGTGACAGCTAATCTTTTCAGCACCAAGCGCCATTAACTGGAAGAGAGCAGCTGGCTGATATGCATGTGTGCAGTGGTCAGCTCCTCTTCCGGGTTCCGTCACACACATGTGCACCAGCCAGCTGCTCTCTTCCAGATTCTGGTGCTTGGTACCAAAAAGATTAGCCATCACTGTCCTATACTCTACTTTCTTTCTCTTCCATGTGCATTTTCCCCGAAGATCTACTCTTGATGCTACTAAAAATGATCTCTCCCATGTCTAGAATCTTTCATCCAGACAGCCTTCCCTAATTTGTTCATTCATATTTAACTAAATCATTCAAGCTTTTAGATTTATATTCATTCCTTTGCTTTGTACATTATGAATAAATTTGTGTTTAAACTAGGTATTGTCATTCAGCATGTCACACAATTATCTCCTGAACTCTTTTCTAAGTTCTTCCTTGATCATCATTCACTGGAGTATAACATGCAATTATCACCACTTACAAATTCCATCCACAAAATGTAGATAATATATTCATATTTTGTGATGTACATTTTTAGCCTTTCCATTCATAATTAAACCAACATTTCCCTTTCCATAGATGTATTCATAAATTCTACTTCACAAACTCAGGAAACCTTCACTTATCTTTTTTAGTTTTTCTTTTAGTTTTATTGCTTTGATTCATGCTTTTTATGATTTACCGTGTTTCCCCGAAAATAAGACCCTGTCTTATATTTTTTTGAACCCTGAAATAAGGGCTTCTAAAATCCCGCCCTTTTCCTGCAAATTTATCCCAAATAAAGAATGATCAACGGGGGAAAAAGGGGGGGGGATTTTCCTGCAGCCTGTCCTTTCTTTGGTATCGCAGCACAGAGACACATCCCCAAAATGATCCATCTGAAGTCTTCAGCCTTGCAATCCTGACAGGGGCATCTGTGCTGTGATCCCAAGTAAAGAAAGATCAGCAGGAAAAGGGGAAGGAGGCCGGCAGCTGGGGAGGTGCTCTGGAGATCTGGGATGAGTTGCACAGCCCTCACTGGCTCAGTTGATCAGCGGGCAGCAAGTATGGGGCTGAATCTCCAGGTGACCGGGGAAGGGAAGGGCTGCCTCCTGTGCTGGCCACGTCCACCCCTTCACTAAAGCTTATTTTCAGGGGAGGGGGTATCTTTATGCCCACCCCAAAAATCAAGTTTTCCCTTTTTCTTGGGACACCTCGTATTTTTGGGAAAACACGGTACTTCTATTATTTTCCAAATCTCAATATTCCAGATCCCAAATGGGTCTACATATATTGATATTGACCATTTATCATAGCTTTGGTCAACTGAGGTTTTCACATAAAGCATTTTAGCTATACAGACAGCACTAAGTTACCAACTAACTTATTTCCTGCTAAGTATATACAGGCAGTCCACAACTTATTACCACAATTGAGCCCAAAATTACTATTGCTAAGCAAGACAGTTTTTAAGTGAGTTTTGCCTCATTTTGCAACCTTTCTCACCACAGTTGTAGAGTGACTGCAGTTGTTAAATTTGTAACACGGTTATTAAGTGAACCTGGCTTCCCCATTGACTTTGCTTGTTAGAAGGTTCACACTGCAACCATCATAAATACATGCAAGTTGCCAAGCATTTGAATTTTGATAACATGACCTTAAGGATGCTGCAATGATTGAAAATGTGAAAAATTGTCATAATTCAGTGCCAGTGTATCTTCAAATGGTCACTAAACAAATGGTTGTAAGTCAAGGACCTCCAGTACTGGTTGATATCCCATAAGCATAATTAAGTTCCAAGTCCAACTTTACTCCCAACAGACTCACTTTAATCTGTGGAAAATTTACAATAGTTACTACTTAAACTTACAAGCAACCTTAACTTTTATAGTCACGGAGTATGGAAGAATGGGCTATTAAGAAATTTGTAGGCACCTTTACTAAGCCTTCTCCCCAATGTCAGCAGGGCAAAATTGGTTATGAAAGCTGCAACCTTGAAACAGATGGGGGAGGCAACAGGAGGAGCTATGTGTGTTTTGGAAGCTCAACAACCACAAGAAAAAGAAAAAGCAGCCAAATAAAAGAAGAATGTTTCATAGAAACTGAAGGAAGGGGAAAAAAAGGCACAGCACTAAAAAGATGCCAGTACTTTACCTGCTGGCCATTTATAAAGAATAAAATAGAAATATAACGAGAGAGAGCAAGACAGAGAGGATTTAAAGAAAGACCAGGATCTATAAGAGTTAAAACATTGTTATATCCTAATAATAGTAGTAGTATAGCAGCAGTAGTACTATTCTTCTAGTAGAAGTAATACGTACAGCATAGAAGGATGAATACTAGTATAGTAAAATAGTAGAGAACATTGTATAAATGTAAGTAGTAATAGAAATATAGTATAACACAACATACATAGAAAGAGTCACACATATATATTTGTATGTTTTGTATCTTGGATATTTGTTCAAAATAAATCATCTCCCTAATCTTTATAGGGCAATATAAAGATCCCATTGTCTAGGGTCCTTTACTTTTTATTGATGTTTTGAGTTGGAGTCAATCAAATTGGGTACAGTTTAAAAAGAACCTGTGACACAGGGAAATTTATGTGACAGCAGGGTTTGACTTTCTTTGCTATCCATATCCTAAAGACAAAGGAGCTTCACTTCACAAAGCCCAATGAAGAGAGCTGGCAGCAGCCAATTAATGGCTTGGATTAAGACCAAGAGCTGTCCTTGTGGATGCTGAAAACAATTTATTTTGTCACAGATAATCTAGGAAACCCACACAGTGTACTTTGTGAAACAGAATGAAACATTAAATTTTCATTCAAGAAATGTGATAATATCCAGATCTCTTTAAAGAATTGACTTGAAAGCCAGTAATAACTTTTCTGCCTTTTGAAAGGAGCATGATTTCAAAAAGGCCATTTCTTTGCGTCATTTAGTATTCTTACAAAGCCTTCATTATAATAATGGGAAGTGGCATCTTCTTCTTAATGTTTGACAATGGCAGACAAATGAAACATGCTTTAACTGCTATTTCAGGAGCTTTGGTATCTGAGATAAAATATGCAACTCTGGTAAGCCGCCTGATCCCACCCATGTATACCTGGAAAGTAAATCCTACTTTCTGCGAATGTATGTAGGACTGAAACTTCAGTCCTCTATGAAATTAAATTTATCTTCAGTTCAAACTAGAAATAACAATCTTATGTATTTTGTGATTTTCTACAAAATCAAGGTTGCAGAGACACGAGACTGAGAAAAGACACTGCAATAACTTCAATTCTGACTTGACTCTCTGTGCTTGTGTTTTGCTCCAAAGGAGGATTCATCCTCAGCACAGCAGATAATCTCCATGCCCATATGACATAATTGTAAACTCTTCCCTTCCCTCGACTAACTTCCCCAAAAGTACTATAAAAAAAACCACACAAGATTTAGCATAGCCTTAGTGTTTCACTTGCCATTCTGGCAGCAAGTCAATTTCTTTTGGTTTTTAATTTATATCAAACAATATGAAGTCATTAATAGTTTAACGACTTAGGGAAAATTACATTTGATGCAGGAGATTTGTGATGGAATTGCTAATTTTATAGAGAAAGCTGTGAAGGGTAGATTAATTAATTTTTTTTTCTTCTAGTGATCCTTTTATGAACTGATCTTCAGATACTGTTGAATACCACAGCTATTCCCTCCCATCTGCCTCTACGTTTCTGACAATCATTTTATAGAACCCAATGGTTCCCCGAGTTGCTTCCAATGACATGATGGTTTATATTAAGTAAGACAAAATAAACAGAATACTGTTTAATATCGTAAAAACGAAAACATAATCCAAACCATTGGTGAAGACAAACTTCAAATCAAGATAAAGGCCTGGGAAAAGAGAAACAGAAGGCCAGAAAACCCAAACAGTTGGAAGCAATTGTTTATTATTTATATAGATTAAGGATTTTTATATCACAGGTCTTCAGGCAGTTTACACGCAAGAAAATAATAAAAAACAGTTTTACGTAAGTCTTTCAACCACACTACAAATCCTAATCAAAATTCAATAAAAATAAAATAGAATAAAAATCATAAAAGGTCAGCCCATTGATCATTCAGATTCTACATGAAACAAAATACTTTTGGTGTCTCCCAGTAATGGGTCTCCATGGAAAGGCAGTTTCATAACAGAACAGTTAATGAAAATATTTTTCTTTGCCCTCTTAGGTTGAATGTTCAGGGAAAGAATATTCTGTTTGAAGGAAGATACTTAAAGGCCATCCTAGGGAGGGCTTTATACAGTATAATGCATCCATTTCAGTTTATCAAAATAGCTGTCCACAATGCCTTCCTCATATGCTGGGCAATATCATAAAGCAATCAGGACAAAATTTAAACTGAAGCAGCAACATGGATGCAATAACTGAGCAAGGCCTGTTTGATTTCTAAGCCAGTTGTCTTCTAATGATCCTGTCAAATGGAGTTAAGCTTCAAAATGAATGAAATAGGAATTATAATTGTCCAAGGAGTATAATAGTGCTTATCCTTGTGTATGTATGCATGTCTTTGAGTCAATGTTGACTCCTAGTGACTGCTTAGACATGTGCCTTAAGTTTTCTTGGCAAGATTTCAGAAGTGGTTTGCTTCCTGGGACTGAGAGAGAATGATTAGCTGTCACCCAGCTGGCTTTGTGCCTAAGGCAAGACTGGAACTCACAGTCTCCCATTTTCCAACCTGGTGCCTTATCCACTATACCAATCTAGTTCTCACTACTTCTTATTATGCCTACAGCAAAGAAGTAATCAATTCAAACTGACAAATCAATGAATTCTGACCCAGGAGCTCCAAAGAAGATACTTGACACTTGGGTTATAGATGACTGAAATAATTGAACACTCCCAAAATGGTAATACAGACTATGTTGCAACAATTTAATCTTCAGTCTCCAGTGACTTTGGGCAAGTGAGTGCACACTCAGAAGAAGAAATCATGCTAAAAGATATTACAAAGAAAAATGCCAAGATCAATTCTCTATTATCCCAGAGTATATTGCAGAAAAGCAGCTTCTTGTTGCAGATTAATAGAAATGACAGGAAAAGCAAGAGAGATGACCATCTGTAAGGAATACTTTACATTCTGCATTAACCTGAGGATTTCTTGTTCTAAGTAAATGCAGGGGTGAAATCCTACCGGTTCGGACCGGTTCGGGTGAACCGGTAGTGATGATTAGCATCAGTTCGCTGAACCGGTAGCAATCATTCCCAGTGGCCCCACTCCCGCCTGCCTGGTCACCCGAGGTAGCAAGCGTACGCTGTGCTGTGGGAAAAATGAGAGGCCCTGTCATCCTGCAGAGCCTGCCACTGCTGGAGTGGAAGGGGGGTGAGGAGAACGGTGAGACTCAGGGAGTAGGTCAGGCAGAACTGGCTGACTCAGAGCTGCTCAGAAGCCAACTCCGCCACTGCCAGAAGTTTGGGTGCCTCGGTTTCAGATTGCTCCCTCTCTCCCTCCCTCCCTCCCTCCCTCTCTCTCTCACACACACAAAAACAGAGGTTGGAGAGCTCTCTTGCTCTCTCTCTCTCCAAGCGCCCTATGCACAGCCCATTTGAGGAAAGGGCATGCATGGCTGGGCATGCTTGGCTGCAGGAGGTGGCCCAGGTGGAAGGCAGCTTTTTCTGCAGCATCCCCCTCCCCTCTTTCGATCACCCTGCAAGGGGGGGGTTGCCTTTGCATAAATGGGGTGGGCAGTTTGTGTGGAGCATTGGCAGGGGGGATGTGTGGCCCTCCGGGATGGAGAGCAGGGCAAAAGAAGACTCCGAGGCTCTCTTGGGCAGTCAAGCCAGAGGGAAACTCAAAGCGTTGGGGGCTTTAGAAGGGCAGAATGTGCTTCAGAATGTGCAGCTCCTAGCTCTAACAGTGAGTGACGTGAATGACATCAAGTTCGCCATGCCCACCTGGTTACATGACAACCAAGCCACGCCTACCAAGCCACCCCACAGAACCAGTAGGGAAAATTTTTGGATTTCACCACTGAGTAAATGTATGTTTCTACCATTTTGAATAAACAAAATATATGCTTGTCTTAAAGGTATGACAGTAAATATAATTGAGCATAATGAAGAAAAGTAAAAAAGGAGATGCTTATTTTACTTGTTACACATAAAAATATTCATGATAAAAATACATATATATCTAGTTCTTTTCTTTTACTACGGATAGTATTCACACTATGTTGGAAGATGTAATTTTCCCATCTCCTATATTTAATATTTATCCCTAATAATTTCAATTGGAATATAAACTTTAGGATTTCAATGGTTTTAATAATTTATGTTCCAAGGAAATGAAAATAGGGAAAACCCTAATTGATATTAAACATTTAGCTGAAGATCTGAAGCAAAAGTATTTTTCTAAAAATCTGCAGAAGGAAATAATGAAAAAGTATGCTACTGTCTGATTATTCTCAAACTGCTATTTTGGATGAGTGTCTGCTGAATGAGCTTTTAAAGAGTACAATTATGTATATAAAATTATCTAATTTGTGAACATCTGAAGGTATTAATCTGGAGAGCAGACAGTAGAATTTTACCATGGTAAATCCAGTCCACTCTGCCTCCTTTCTATTTTACTTGCTATTTTACTACATCCCAGGCTGACTTTCCATGTGACTCAGATTCATACTTAATTTATATACATCATAGGAGTTTCTTGGTAGATCAGGGTACCAGATATAACGGCAGTGCAACATGAACCCGAGAAACTAGGGCTGTGCAAGTAGTATTTTCTAACTCATGGGAGTATGATTGACACCACTCTGCATTATTAAAGCAGCCACACCTTTTGCAGGATTTATGTGCTGCTTTGGCAGCTGCTTCTAGATGTTTCTACATGTCTATGCATGCACAGCTAGTTTATTCCATTCCATTACCCAAAGAGAAAGATAGTAAGATGCAAAATTATAACAGCTCTGAAAAGATCAGTCTAATTAATTAGAAACACATTAAATAGTTTCAAAAGAGAATGTAAATAAGTCATAGAGGGAAACCTCTACAGAAACTACATCTATTATTTCTAGTGCAATGAAGCATTGCATACTGAAATGGATCTTCCAACATGAAGCACTTCTTTCAAATACTTTGCACAGCCCTGAGACCAATTCCACATGTACCGAAACTTGTTTTGATTTCAAGCAATTGGAAATGATTCAAAACTATTCACTCATTCATTCATTCATTCTTCATTCATTCCCCGCCTTTATTATTTTTTATAAATAATTCAAGGTAGTTGGATTAGGAATATAACACATCTTCTTTCTCCTATTTTCCTCACAACAACAGCCCTGTGAGGTGGATTGGGCTGCTAGAGAGTGACTGGCCCAAAGTCACCCAGCCACTTTTGCATGCCTAAGGCAGGACTCGAACTCACAGTCTCCTTGCTTCTAACTTGGTTCCTGAAGCAATGGACCAAACTGGTTCCTTGAAGTCTCAAGTGATTGCCTTCTAAAAGAAAATTTGTTCTTTCTGCTTGGCCTGTCAGTAGTATGGGCCACTCATTATCTCCTAAGTGTAGGAATGGATGATGTCATTCTCCTTCCACTCCCAGCTCACTGAAAAAGCACCCCATACCCATGTTTTCATTTTAACGTTGATTCAAAACTGTTTTCTGATCTGAGTCTATCAAAGCAGATGGACTTTAGCAATTCATTTCATCCTAGTATCAGTCCCAACTCCAACTGGCTACAGGGCTTGACACACCCCTTTCCCTCCAGTGGCTAGTCATGGGCAGCCATTTTGATCTGATAACAGAAGAACAGAATTGGAAGGGACTTTGGAGGTCTTCTAGTCCAACCTCCAACTCAAGTAGGAGATCCTATACCCGTGATGGCGAACCTATGGCACGCGTGCCACAGGTGGCACGCAGAGCTCTTTCTGCCGGCATGCCAGCCGTCAGCCCAGCCCAGGTCCACCACACATGCGCGCACCTCCAATCGGCCAGCTGGTCTTCTAGTCTCTGCCGCGGATGAACAGAAGCAGGGCCTTCCCCGATCTCATGCCTCTCCGTGGCAGGAAAGCAGGAGAAAGCTAGCACGCGATGGAGGGAGAAACTGCAAAAATCTGAGGAGGCATGGAAGGCAGGAGGCACTCAATCAGGGGAGGAACTTTGGAGATCCTGGAAGGCAGGAAAACGCTAGGATTCCATGGGGGGAAGAACTTTGGAGATCGTGGAAGGCAGGAAAATGCTAGGATTCCATGGG
>WNWU01012788.1:149301-168618 GCA_012654045.1 Ptyas mucosa
AACTTTGGAGATCGTGGAAGGCAGGAAAATGCTAGGATTCCATGGGGAGAGGAATTTTGGAGATTGTGGAAGGCAGGAGGCAGCTGTTTAGCACAGCTAAAGCACAGCTCTTTAGCCAGATCTCTTTCCCCCTACAAGCGCGGCTCTTTTAAACAGGGGAAGAAGAACGAACACGTTTAGCAGGAAACTTTGGAGTAGCCTGATCGTTAGCCAAGCCATCTTGGCAGCGCCATGGGAACAGCTGTCTCACCAGGGAACGGCCGGTACCTAGTTGTCCTCTGGTAAGAGGTATGCCGGCCCACTTGGAAAAAGTGGGGGGGCGCATTGGGGGGGCATGCATGCACAGTGTGTGTGCATGTGTAGAGGGAGCGTGGGAGTTGTTGTGCACACATGCGTAAATGGGGGCGCGCATTGCATTATGGGTTCCGGCACGCGGGAGAGCGACAGCACACGTGCGCTTAGACTTTTGGCACGCAATGCCAAAAAGTTTCACCATCACTGTCCTATACCATTCCAGACAAGTGGTTGTTCAGTATCTTTTTAAAAGCCTCCAGTGATGGAGCACACACAACTTCTGGAAGTAAGCTGTTCCACTGGTTAATTATTTTCACTGTTAGGACATTTCTCCTAAGAGTTCTAGGTTGGTTCCCTCCTTGATTAGTTTCATCCATTGTTTCTTGAACTGCCTTCAGGTACTTTGGAGAATAGGTTGACCCTTCTTTTCTTTATGGCAGCCCCTCAAATATTGGAACACTGCTATCATCCCTAGTTTTTCTTTTCACTAAATTAGAAATACCCAATTCCTGAAACTGTTCTTCATATGTTTTAGCCTGATACGTTTATATGTTATATTTTTATACAAAGTAGCTTTCATATGTTTCTATCGACTGGTTTCTTACGTTCCCTCTGATTGGCAATTATTATTTTTCATTACGTTGAGATTGATCTAATAATGACCCATTAAATCAATGAATTATCCTTAACTGTAGAAGTTCATGCTTCTTTCAACTTTTAGGTCTCCCAGTGGACACAAATTTCCATGCTTCCACTGCATTCCCACCTATTTCCAACCCCCAGTAAGCAAAATGTTGCTTCCCTTTCCCTTTTCCCTTTTTCAGAAAACCTCTTTAAGATGCAGTGTAGTAGCATTGCTACTTGCTTCTATGATACTGAATTACTTGTTCATCCTTGCTATAAAGTTTCCATGGAACTGCAGAGCAATATAGGAACAAAACAATAATCTGTTTCCTATTGCTTTGATTACTGCAGCAGTAGAATAACAAGGGAACCATAAGAGGAAATTATGAAATTATGGATTAATCTCAGAGGAGATAACTGAGTCATGGTAGTGAGGGTGAAGGTATCAAAGAAAAGGCATTATCTCTCTCTCTCTCTCTTTAAAGCAGACCCCGGTAAACCAGATTGGGACAGAATCCAGCTAGCAAGACTTTGCTTTGATGCACAGGTAGGAAAAACAAAAAGCTTGAAAATGACAAATACCTTGCAATGATTGTAGACCATGGGTCCTGAGCACCAGCCTATTGCTAACCCAACTGATATCCCTAAAATTGATTTAAGAAAATTCAGGAACATCATGATGAGATTGCAGGGCAGAATTGTCCTAAATATCCTAAAAGTACAAAGGTTTATAAGAGGCGCAGTAGTGTTTTTAGTGAAAAGAGGTTGTGCCTTTAAGGAAAAAAAAATCTAGCCAAATGCAGTTCGAAAATTAATATTTCTTTGCAGTAACTCAGGGTAAGCAATCTTTTAATGACCAACCACGCACTTCAAGCATATTGGCACCCAGGACATAATAGTTGGAATAGTTAGGAAGATTTTCTTTTCTGGATTTGAAAGATTGATCGGCAGTCTTTTGCTACACAAATTAGACCATGCTTATTTCAAGAATTACCACCTTTTTTTGTTCCATGCTAGAAATAGTACAAAATCATGACTGGTTTCTTAAAACTGCAGTCAAGGCTTTGGTGCTATAAGAAAGTTGTCCAGAGGCTGCATGCTATAGGGGAATAAGTGAGCATCATAAGACCTTCTAATATTTTTAATTAGGTGCACAGAGCACATTTTTAATAACTGATCTTTATCAGTTCATACTGCAGCCAACAGGAACAATTTGATTTGGCCAGGAAAAAATCCCAACTTGCTGAATTGTCATAATGAAGCATTGTGAAATAGGAGCATCCAAAAAGTGTCAAAATAGTGTGATCAAACAATTGCCTGTTTTTATGTGACGCACACTATTGCGGCTTCCATCTTAATGTTTTTCACCACACTCTTTGAGCACCCTTGGTGAAGTAGCAGATAATGCCCTTACCTGAATAGGACCAATCAACAGCTTCTGCAAATTTTCGCTGTGGTCGAAAATAGCCAAGAATCAGTTCTAAAAACAAACAAACAGCATAAAAAGTTAACATTAAACAGCTGAGATGATTTTTACAAAATATTGTTAACTTCAGTGCATTTGCTCTCAATTTTAGTGACTTGGTGTAATTGCCTGTGCAGGAGGCAGCATCTGGTTGACTTTAGGCCTGGAAGCTAAAACATAATGCCTGGAAGATTTCAAGGAGACATTGCTGTGGGCTGCACTGGGAAGTAAACAAAATACCTTGAGAAAAGAAAACCACGGCAAAGTCATGTTTGTGTTGTGGCCACGAAAAGTACATAGACATGACCCTAAATTCTCCAAGAGTCAATATCACATTGAAATTTACTTTGACCTTTCTTAAAAATAAGTAATGCATATTCTATCCAAATATTAATATCTATCCTTAATTTGTACTATTTTATAACAAACCTTCACTCAGTTCTTGTTTCCATTGTTCTAGTCTCTACTTCATAAATCAATGTAGCTTTCCAATGTATACTGGGAAAGAATTTATTCACCGGTATATATTCAGAAGGTTTATATGGCTGCCCATTCACTCTCAGTGATTCTGGGTAGTTTACAAACATTAAAAAACCCCACTATAAAAGAATAAAAACAATACCCACCCACCCTAGCAGCAACAAGCAATCAAACAAGGCACTTGATGAGCTCCATCCCTCTCTGGATTTCACAGGCCTGTTGGCTGAACCAGGTCTTCAGGGCTCTACAAAAGAGTATCAAGTCTCTGTAGGGATGATATTGCAAAGGGAGGCAGCCAACACAGAGAAGGCTCTTCTTCTGGGTCCTGCCAATTGCACCTCTTTAGGAGATGGGACCCACAGCATTCCCTACCTTCCCGCTCTAGTGGGTCAGGTGGATGTAACTAGGAAGAACTGTTCTTCAGATAACCTGGTTCCAACCCATGAAGGGCTTTAATTTTATTTTTCAAAAAATATTAGTATCAGGGTTGATTATTTGAAATTTCATAAACTATGCCCATGCTTGTATGCTCTCCCTAATCTTCTCTCATATATTCTCTAAAGAATAGCTTGGGGTGAAAATCCTGCTTTGCATTATAGCAAAGTTCTTGGTCTTCTGGTTCAATGCCAGATAGCAAACCAAAATCAATCAATCAATCAATCCCCAGCACAAGATTCTATTTTCATAGTTGGATAGTAACTGAATAAAGTTAGAGCAAGGGAAGAACTGTGGTGAAATAGGCACTGCTAAGGTTAGAAGATGAATTTTCATGAGTCTTTCACTTGTTTGAATATTGTTCAACATTTCTTAGAAATGTTTAGCATGTTAATAAAGTTTTAAACATAATGTTATTAAACTTTACAAGAATTACAATAGCCATTTATTTAAAATCTTCTTAATTGTATTGGTGAATATGAATAGTCATATAATTATATAATTACATCACCATTGTATGAAATATTATATATTTTTTTTAAAAAAGTTTAGCCTATTACATAAAAAGAAGTATATAGTACAAGAAAAAATAAATGTATATTTAACTGCATCAGGAAAAATGAAGCAGAAAAACAAATGAAAGAAAACACATTCCAAATAAATGAAAAACAGTCTTAAATGCATTGTAAGCTCACCACCAGCTCCAACCCTACACTTAAATTGTATTTAATTCTAAACCTTGAGAAAAGACCATTAAGAGAGAGGGAGAAAAGATAAAATATATATCTGACATTTGAAATGATATAAGTTTCTTTGATGTCATCATGATTCAAATTTTGAACAGTGATCTAATTCAGGGCATTTAGATTCATATTGTCTCTCCTTCAGCACAAAGCTAGACCAAAATCTGGGATTGATAACATTTCTTAAGCCAGTCTTGACCATCTAGGACACAAATATTCTTTCATGAATACATAATCACTTTTTTTGCAACAGTGAAAGTTTTCATATATTGAATATTCAAGATTTCTTGTGTGATGAAAAATCTCATTCAAATTTTCTACCCAATAATGCCCTGACATGTCTAACTACTTTAAATGCTGGAAAACCAAATTCCTACTGTTAGAACCAAAATCTTTCCATTCATCTATAAAAGTGATGATGTAAAACTCTCAAGTTGTGTCCAAAAGGGAGAAGTGTTCATTCATTATGTTCATTCCACTATTGTGGCTAACAAATCTGCTAGTATCATTAGCATTGTCAAAACCTATGTTGCTTCCAAAAAAAAATTAACATTTAAGTTTACCAATCTTGTTGAAATATATAAGTAGAACTAATCTTACTTTATATTATCTATCAGTTTTAATGCAAAATTAATTTTTGCAATAAATATATCTATATTTCTATAAAAGTATGGATATTTTTAACTGCCTCATATCTTTTTCCATCTAGATGATAATTTTGAAATGTTATCTATTATTATAGATAATATTCAGTATTATAAATAAATAATACTGGGTATTTCCCTTTGCATAGTAATCCCAGATTATTTAATAACTTTGGAACAATATATAAAACCTAATATTAACTTTATGAGCTTTAGAATTTTCTTGCCAATTGGCAAGTGACTCTCCAGTTTACTGAATATCCCATATATTTATTATACCTACATAAATAAAAATTATCAATGCTTGTAGACAATCTTTTTTAAAAAATCACTTGCTCATTACAGCATCTTATTCAGAAAACATTTTTAAATGTTGTATATGTTTTATTAAGCATATTAGAAGTTCCATTACTAAATTACAATTTAAAGCTGATAAAGAAATCTTCGATGAGTTTCACATTGCATTTTAATTATTAGTGAAATAATCCCATTGATTATTGGTTATATGAGAAGGATATGATATTCCAAGAAATACACTCTATTGAATTTTTTAAGCTTCTGCCACATTTAATTGAAACTTGATTTGAACAGAATTCTAATAATTCTAGAGATACACAGTAGACAGCTGTTGTTTTTTCTGGTACATCTATAAAGGTATACTATGATTGGCAAATGAGGTAAAATAATCTGCCAACTACCTGTCAAATATAATTCTATTAGAAAAGTTTGAGTCATTCATCTAATTAATTGCTATCTCCAAAAGATCAAGTTGTATCTATAGGCACTTATAGTTTATGAAGTAAATATGACGGAGTACTTAGTGATATTAACAGCATCTATCACCACTTTCTTTTCTTGAATTTCTTTATCCATCATTTTATCTGTTATTTGTGTTTTCTATTACCTGTTGCTTTTCTTAATTATTAAGCACCCACTAAAGTATTAATTGAAAACTATGTGAGATTTGCACATAAGAAATTCCAGTTTAAAAACTCCTTAATGAAAAAGAAAATGAATAATAAATTCCAATAAAACAGAAGTGTATATTCTGCGCATATTCACAGACAAACACATTTATCATCAGTTAATAAGTGTCAAATGATGCTAATTCCAATATCTAAACTATAACAATATTTCTTACTAATGCCTTCATTGTTTTAAATAAATAAAAAACTGATGAACAAAACAGGAGCAAAAGTAATTTAGAATGTAGTTGACAAATACTAAATATATTACATAACTTTAATAAGAAAAACATGTTTACTATGTGATGAATGACTGTAATAAATTGAACAGGTGTGAATAGCATTGTTATTGTGTTATTTCTTAGTATAATACTTTGAAAGAATTAGCATACTGTAAAGAGAAATATGAAGAAAAATTTGTCTTTCAGTTGATTTTAAAATTTACTTTGTTTATTCTGGATTAGACTACAGATTTATGTACAGTATTTTGTTTTAAGACTGCCCAACACAATGTTTACAGGAGACCACAAATAGCACATCCTGTTTATGTTCCCTAGCAACTAGTATTGAGAAGCATGAAATTTTTGATATTAATAATAAGTAACCACTGAGTTTTACTCTTCATGAAATATACTTGTCTATTTTAATTCTAGAAATTTAATTCCAGAAATTGCTGAGAAATTATCCTAATAACCATCAAATGTTTGTCCATCTGTACCTACCTTCAGTTATGAGAAAGTTGGGTCTAGATGAATCAAAAGTTGGAGTTAAGATTGCCGGGAGAAATATCAACAACCTCAGATATACAGATGATACCATTCTAATGGCAGAAAGTGAAGAGGAACTAAAGTGACTCTTGATGCGGGTGAAGAAGGAGAGTACAAAAGTTGGCTTGAAACTCAACATTAAGAAAAGTAAGATCATGGCATTTGGCCCTCTCAATTTCTGGCAAATAGATGGGGAAGAAATGGAGGTAGTGACAGATTTTATTTTTCTGGGCTCCAAGATCCAAGATGCAGATGGGGACTGCAGCCAAGAAATTAAAAGATGCTTGCTCCTGGGAAGGAAAACTATGGCAAATCTAGACAGCATACTAAAAAGCAGAGACATCACTCTGCCAACAAAAGTGCGTATAGTCAAGGCTATGGTTTTCCCAGTTGCAATGTATGGCTGTGAAGGTTGGACCATAAGAAAGGCTGAGCACCAAAGAATTGAGGCCTTTAAACTCTGGTGCTGGAGAAGACTCCTGCGAGTCCCTTGGACTGCAAGGCAATCAAACCGGTCAGTCCTAGAGGAGATCAACCATGACTTTAGAAGGCCAGATCCTGAAGATGAAACTCAAACACTTTTTTTAAAAAAAAAATATTTATATGCCGCCCTTGTCCGGAGACTCAGGGCGGCTTACAATGCGTTAAGCAATAGCCTTCATACTTTTGTATATTTATAAAAAGTCAGCTTATTGCCCCCACAAACCGGGTCCTCATTTTACCCACCTTAGAAAGGATGAAAGGCTGAGTCAACCTTGAGCCTGGTGAGATTAGAACTCGCAGTAATTGCAGGCAGCTGGATGTTAAATGCTGCCTTAATAGGAGGCATTATTCTGCTACGCCACTCAGGCTCCTTTGGCGACCTAATAAGAAGGGAGGACTCACTGGAGAAGAGCCTAATGCTGAGAAAGATTAAGGACAAAAGACGAAAGGGACGACAGAGAATGAGGTGGCTGGATGGAGTCACTGAAGCAGTAGGTGTGAGCTTAAATGGACTCCAGAGGATGATAGAGGACAGGAATGTTATCCATGGGGTCGCAATGGGTCAGATATGACTTCACAACTAACAACAACCTACTTTCAGACTGAGAAGGAATCCTGATGGAGAAAAATTACATAAAATCTGGATTTAACTATCTATAAAAAGGAAATCAGCAACACCTAACTGTATCTACAAATGGACTGACAGACAAGATAACTTCATTATTTCATCAAGAAGACGCATTTAATATTTTAATCCAGTTTAATATTTTAGTTTCAGTTAGAAGTACTTAAAGATAGCTTCACACAATCCATTGCAGAAGCCTCTTTTAGAAGATATTATGCCATGGATAATTTTGGCCAGGTCATTCATACCTCAGCAACACAAATGCAGTGCAAACATTTATGGAAATTCACAATGTTTTCATTTATGCATCTATCATTACTTAAAACTCAAAACTAGATTGAGTTAAAGTTCATCTCTTTTATACCAAACAAAACCATCTTCTAATCCTTAATAAGAATAGAATAGAATAACAGAGTTGGAAGCTTCTTTGTAGGTCATCTAGTTCAACCCCCGGCTCAAGCTGGAGACCCTATACCATTTCTGACAGATGGCTATCCAGTCTCTTCTTGAAAGCTTCCTGTGATGAAGCACCCACAACTTCTGAAGGCAATCTGTTCATTGGTTTTGGTTTTCCTTGCCTAAGTGTAAGACTTTATTTTTCTCTACACTGAATTTCATTTTGTTAGGTAGGCCTAGTGTTCAAGTCTGTCAAGATCTATCTGGATCTTGAGCCTGTCATCTAGGATGTTATCTATTCCTGCCAGCTTAGCATCATCTACAAGTTTGATGAGTTCCCCTTCTATTCCCTCATCTAAATCATTTATGAAGATATTGAAGAGTACTGGATCTAAGAGGAACCTTGTGGTACCCCCTGCTTACTTCCCTCCATGTAGATGTAGTACCATTAAGGACTACCTGTTGAGTATGGTTTGTCAGCCAGTTGAGAATATCACTGCCACCATAATAATAATAATAACAACAACAACAATAATAATAGAAGCACTCTCCTTCTCTCCTTAAAAGGAGCACTGATTTCCATTATTTACAATGTTTAAGTACAAATTTTACAACTTATGTAGCCAAACCAGTACCATTCATGAATAAAAGAGAAGTATTCAGTAGCATCTAGAGTATCAATTTTGGAAAAATAAAGCACTCATTGAGAGAATGCTAAAACGAAGAAAAGCAAGCCCAATGAGACTCTTTGTGTTTAATGGCTATAAAATGCTGACTGATTATTGCAGGAAGGGAAACTGAAATGTGTGAATGAATACTGAGAAGGAAACTCTCATTTCCTTGTATCTCAAACTCTTCCCTGAATGCCAGTTCTCATGAAGTTAAACTTAGATAAGGGATCCTGAAAAGAACAGAGGTCTGTCATTATATTTAGGATTCCTTCCTTCCTTCCTTCCTTCCTTCCTTCCTTCCTTCCTTCCTTCCTTCCTTCCTTCCTTCCCTCTCACTTAGCTCTAGATAGAACAGCCTTTCTCTTGGTAGAGATGGGCCTAGTTCCTTTTTTCTGGTCTTTTGAAACCTTTAGATTGCTGAGATACTTCAGAGCCCTTTCTGTGATTTGATTTGATATTAACATCATGTATAATTTTATGTTTTTTGTAATGCTGTACTGTTTTTATTTTGACAAGCTTTATATTGGGGTTTTGTTTTGTTTTTTGTATGTGTGTTAAATCATCAAGAAGTGGCATTGTTGGTTTTGGTGACTACAACTATATCATAGTTTATGCCCCATAAATGATATATAATGATAATATAATGAAAAATATTGCCGAGTATTTATTTTACTTTGCAATCCTATTACAGCTACTGTGCTTATGAAGCTTAATATGCCCAAGATTAAAATCAAATTATATATAGAGGGAGTTAATAAAAAAACAGAATTTGGGATATGCTTTATGAATTTAAAAAATATCCTACTACAAAACATACAAATGCATCCAATGTCTGAATACATTCAGAAGGATGTGATCAGAAATATTTATCTGAAATATATGCCACCATAAATAAAATAATATATACAGTTATCATCAGTGGTGGGATTCAGCCAGTTCGCACCACTTCGGGAGAACCGGTTGTTAACTTTCTGAGCAGCTTGGTGAACTGGTTGTTGGAGGAAATCATTAGGGCAGAGAACCAGTTGTTAAATTATTTGAATCCCACCACTGGTTATAATCCACTTAATATAATCTCAAAAGTGAAATCATCCTTACAGGTACAATTGCTGAAATAAACTTTGCAGACATGTACTATATATTACTATATATATTTAACAAAATAGGGATCTCTTAAATTATTTTAAAATTATTCATCTTACAGTATAAGACAGCTTGAAAAGTCTAATTCTAGCCGTTGAGTAAAAAATGTAACAGAATTAATAACTTTTAATGGGGTTTCATTTTATATTAATTTGATTAGCTCTTTTAAACAAAAAACTGTGTAGTAAATGCATGAGCAGGCATGCACATACACGCACACACAAATACTCTATTAGCTAACTAGAAAGGTAATACTATTGAATTATTGTACTGTGTTGAAGAAACATGACTGTATAAAGTAAGACTTCAGTATAAAATATGGAATATGCAATTTGGAAACATAAAGTTTCATTTATGTATCATCCAGAATCCAGTCAGTGGGTGATGTCTGTAAATAAATAAAAGACAGCTTTTCAGTCACAGAAGTCCCATTTAAATAGTGCAAATAATACACATATAGCGGACAGCTCTATTTTCTATACCCACATATGCAAGGGGGGGGATGGGCAGAGGGCTAAGACCAAGTAAGTGCTGGCCTAGGACAGCAAAGTTTAGGGGCCCCTCCTTCTGAATAGCTGCATTGTAAAAATGCAAATTTTTGCATCAACAAGAGGTGGCAACATCATTCACTGTGGCCTAGAGGTGCCATATACCCTTTGGATAAGTAGCACAGGAGTCACACTCAGTGTACTATTACATGAATGAAACTAGGACAAAAAGGCATCAGAAAATACATTTCAACTCCCACCTGGAGTTGGGTATTCACAGCCTGAAATTGCTTTCAACATTTTTCCACAGAATTATGTTAGATTTTCTTTGTTCTACCCTTTAAATAGAGAACAACTTCTATAATCTTCCTCAAACAGTTTGTCAGTTTGGGTTTAGTTATGCAAACACATTCAGCTACAGAACAGCTTCTCAGTTCAAAATTGTGCCAACTATTTCTATTATCATAGAATTGGTTCCTTGTTTAATCCTTAACAAAAGTGGTCTAAGAATCATTTTCCCCAACATCTCTTTTAACAAAGCTCAGGGCTTTAGAAAAAAACATTTTAAAAGCATCCCCTTTTCATGTGGAACAAACTTTTATATCCTATAAACCTAATTATGGAGTTGATGTATCTGCTTCTGAGCCCAAGGCTGGAAAATTTTTAAGGTTTAATTATTGCTTTCTGTCGCAAGCTGTTTTTCTAATAGCTTTGTTAAGTCAAGAGCAGATGTATGGTAACTATTGTACTATTCTAATCATACAGGAAGTTTCATTGCATTAAAAAAAAACACTGACTGAAAAGTATAAAAACATAAAGATGAAATCAGCTTGTTGGTGTGGTTTAATCATGACTTATTATACATCATCATCATCATCATCATTATTATTATTATTATTATTATTATTATTATTATTATTATACTCCAGGTGTATTTATTTGTAATTATTTCATATTTAGACAAGATTCACTTTAACATCTGAAGTATTTTCTACTTTTTATGGAATGGATGAGATCCTGTAATTTGGTTATATATTTACAACTCCCATTTTTCCTTTTTTAAAAAAAATAAAAATAGAATTGGCCTCTATCCTTCTCACCAAATTTTAGAAATTCACCTAAAGCAGATGGGGGGAAAAAAGCAGCCAGGGAGAGAAAATGGTTGCCATGGTATCCATGTAGTGAAACTTCTGCAATGTACCTCCATACTACTGCCTTTGAAGACCATTTTGAAAACTATATTGGTCCAATATGCAGCAGCCTGCACATTGATTAGGGTCAGTTGCTAGGACCATATTATACCTAATTTTCAAGCTATGCATTGATTAGTAGGGTTATTGGTACAATGCAAAGAACTACAGGTAGTCCTCAACTTTCAACAATTCATGTAGTGACTGTTCAAAGTTAAAATGGTACTGAAAAAAGTAATTTATGACCATTTTTCACACATATGACCATCACAGCATTCCCATGGTCATGTGGTCAAAATTCACAATGCTTGACAATTGTTTCATATTTATGACGGTTGCAGTGTCCCAGAGTCATGTGATCACCTTTTGTGACTTTCTGACAAGCAAAGTCAATGGGGAAACCAGGTTCTCTTAACAACCATATGACTAACTTAACAACTGCAGTGATTCACTTAACGACTGTAGCAAGAAATATGGCAAAATGGGGCAAAACTCACTTAACAAATGTCTCACTTAGCAACATAAATTTTGGGCTCAGTTGTGGTCATAAGTTGAGGACTACCTGTAGTGGGTGTTTTATGAGATAAGAGAGGCTGAACCAGGCAACTTTGCCTATATGAGGCCATATATTATATAATATAAAAGAGGTGTTTATCTTAGCTGGATAATACTACAAATCACTAATGTGGAAATTTCTGTCTTCATTTCCAGTTGCTTATTTAAATTTGTGAGAAGGCTCATTTTTACACATCATTGATTTAATATATCATAGATTCTACAAAGTTAAGAGCTGTCGTTTTGGAGAAGATGACATCTGGGATGATAGGTTGGGGACTACAGCCAAATACTAACTTTATTAGCAAGAATCCCAGAAAGTGGCAATTGCGTACCTGTCATGGAATACAATATAAGGACCCATAATTTGATCATCAGGATAAATTACTGTCTAGACAAAACAATTCTTATTCAGCAAGTCAGCACTAAATAGGAAGGTTATTTAATTCCTGTGATAAGAGAACTAACATTTGGATTTGGAAAATAGATTTGTTTTTGTTCTCAGACTTGCAAAACCTTTTGATGTTTGTAAAAAGCTAAGATTTCATTGAGAAGCTGGGTCCAGACAAAATCAGATAATTAAAAAGCCATCAAGGGTGATACATCTTTTATGTAGTCCAGTTCATTAAGTCATTGAGCTGTTTTTAATAAAGGAATACTGTGCTCTAAAATAATGTAGCTTTCATTCAAAAGCGTTTCCAGGAAAAATAATTGTGCTTAGCTTAATTTTATGCAGCTTATGTCTTGGTAGCTTATAATAAAGAATAAAATAAAAAGTCTGCACAGACCGTTTTTTTAAAAAAAATAATTATTCAGTTATTAAGAGTTATTACACAAGCCCAAGTGATCTTTTAAGAAAAAAAAAAGACACCTGGTATCTCACTAGTATATATAAATTAAAAGATCTATTGCACTCTTTTTATGGATGCTAGCAAAAGAAGAAAAAGAAAATAGAGAAGAGCCTGAAGGGCAAATACAATATAAAATATCCTGGGAGATTTGCAGAAGTGATATTTAATTGAGTTGCAATCCTCAGATAATTTACTGTTCATTCAGCTTTATTTTATTAGAGTTTAAGTCCTATATGCTCTCAAAGCAAGAAAAATAAAATCAAATCAAAAGTTGTTTTAAAAAATCAGTTAATGGAAGGGGCCTCTGTTATTTCCATTTGACTGTTAAATCATTATCTACAGTAGCATCACTACACAAATGACAACACATATATATGTATACAAATGATGTAAACTGATGCAAAAGTTCTAAATACAATGTATGTTTATTTATTCACTTACTGATCAACCTTATATCTTGCCTTTGAGAGCTCATGATAGAGATTTAGTCCACAGTCAGTCATGGAATGAACTAGATTTCCTAGTGTCATTCCCACATTTTCACTATATCGTATTGCCTTCCTTTCAATACAACGAACATATGTTTGGGCTTGGCATATGTTGTATCTACGCATAGAAATACAACACTGACAATGGTTCATATATAGAGCAGATTTTCTATTGTTCATGTTGCATTGAGCTAATACTGAATGTATTGTTCTGATTTTCCATGCAGCCAATCTTTCTTGGATGTTCAGCTGAGACATACCAATTATAAGAAGCATTTAGTGTGATACAATAAAATATAGCCATTGTTACATAAGACAGACAATGATGAGGATACCATATGCCTCTTCCCATGGAACAGTGGTGTGTTAGGCCTTTTGCTGACACATAGGAATACTTGATTCTTCAACTTGAAGTTTTTACTGAACACTGTACAATTTCAATAAGTTGAAGTATTTTGAATGACAGCATGTGAACTTAGAGTAGATTGAACATATGCAGTCTACATGAACTGCTTATACTCAATATACATGTAAGGTAAAGGTAAAGGTTCCCCTTGCACATATGTGCTAGTCGTTCCCGACTCTAGGATGCGGCACTCATCTCTGTTTCAAAACCGAAAAGCCAGCGCTGTCCGAAGACGTCTCTGTGGTCATGTGGCCAGCATGACTAAATGCCAAAGGCACGTGGAACGCTGTTACCTTCCCACCAAAGGTGGTCCCTATTTTTCTACTTGCATTTTTTAGGTGCTTTTGAACTGCTAGGTTGGCAGAAGCTGGGAAAAGTAACGGGAGCTCACCCCATTATGCGGCACTAAGGATTTGAACTGCTGAGCTGCCGACCTTTTTTTTTTTATTTAAAGTTTTTTATTAATAATACAAAATTAAAAAAACATTGGACATAGATATGACATCACTGGTTCCATACATCTTCCGTCACTTTACAATAATATTAGTACTCATATAAACATATAGTTTTTAAGCTTTGTTCACTATTTAAGCATAATATGATATGATATTAATACTTTTCCCCTTATAAATAAAAATAAATAAATATACAGAAATAAGGGGAAAATGAACTGCTGACCTTTCGATCGACAAGCTCAGTGTCTTAGCCACTGAGCCATCGTGTCCCTTTTATACATGTACATACACTCAATATACATGAGTATATTGTACTCATTAAAACCTGAAGAGTATTGCTGAATTCATCAGTATCACCACAGTATTAACATACGGTGATGTACTCATTTATTTAAGTTAGACTAGCCAAAATTATTTTATAAGGAATTTGAAGACAATTTCTACCTTTTGTAAGGTATCCACTAGTTTTAGGAACATTACTTGGCAGTAAAGAAAATGAAAAATCTACAGGACTTTTTTATTCTCTTGACTGATATACAGTAGTTTTTCTTCTTGAGATAAAACTCCTTATAAACCATCTGACTCCTTTTTAAAGCATTTTAATGGTGCTATGCTCTCAGATCTATTATGTTCTCAGCATACAACCGATCCATTCACCTTGCTCGTTTGAGCTGGTCTATTTGTTGCCTTAATCTACTTCTCTCAACCTGATCATTTATTCTTAGTCATAATCCACTCGCTTCACATTATTTGTCCCTTTAATTTATGTGGCTGCCTATTGTACAGGTGTTTCAGTTTATTCAGTTTATTTAATTTGTATACCGCCCTCCTCCCGAAGGACTCAGGGCGGTGAACAGCCATAAATAAAACATACAAGTATAACATTTAAAACCCAATTAAAATCCAATTAAATAAATTTGGCCGTAAAAATATTAAAACCCCAATAGATTAAAACGAATTAAAATTTATAACATTTTTTAAAAAGGGGGAATCAGGCCAGGCCTGCCTGGTGAAATAAAAGGGTCTTAAGAGCGTGGCGGAAGGTGCGTAGGTCCGTAGATGTGATTTGGGATAGCCAACAGCACATTAAAAGCACTAGGATAAACAATATCAACAGAACATTAAAAAAATCCAATGATAACTGAGAATAAACCCAGAAAACATTCAGGAATACAACAACATTTCATTTAACCTTTTGACCAGTTATGCCTTGGAGCACAAGCAGCACTTCAATGCTACACAAAAGGCTAGCAGGGCTGGAGGCCCATCTAATCTCAGGGGTATATTGTTCCAGAAGACAAAAAAAGACCCATTTCCTAAGCCCTATTAGATGACATTCTTTAATTGAGAGGACCTGGCCCCATGCCATGAAGGCTTTATATGTGATAACCAGCACCTTGAATTCTACTCAAAAGCATATTGCATACCACAAGCATGCTGCAAGCAAGTGTAGCTCATGGAACAGAGCTGTAACCTGGGTGTACTGTGTATAAAAGCCCAAAGTACTGGGTGATATGGAAGGTACCAGTTGTAGTTTCCACATAACCCAGGTATAGCACATTGCAGTAATCCACTCAGGAGGTACCACTCAGGAGGCAGACAACTGCTGCACAAAACAAGATTACGAAAAGTCCTCTTGGTCACAACAGCTATCTGCCACCTAGAAGCCCTGAGTCCAGAAGGACGTCCTGATTGTAAACCGATTTTGTCTTGGATGTACATCCAAAAATGGAAAAACACTAGATCCAGTGGAGGCCCTACATCCATCCAGTCTTGCCAAAGTTCAGCCACAAATATGTGAGCTTCTGCTTACTGATCATTTCCTTTCTGATAGCAATCTATGTTTTGTATACTTCTTCTTGCACTCCATGGAATGCTTAGATATTATGTCCATGTTCTGAAGAAAGAAAAATTGGAATTTTCTTAGAAACTTGAATACCTACTCATGGTAAAACATTAGAACATTTATCTGCTTGATAAATACTTTGGGCAAGACATGCAATACAATCCCACAACCTAACAATTATAAAAAGAGAAAGAGAAGCTCTGATTCAGAATCCCTGAGAATAGTGGGACTTCCAAATTCTCTTGGACAGACCAATTGGTTATGAATGAGCAAAGAGAATAACTCATAAATTAATCATGTTTGAAAACTTAGAGTTAGCGAATGCTACTGGCTTTAGTTGTATTCAGATGCACACATTGTTTACTGCTTATTTTCTTGCTTAAACAACTGGTGCCAAAAATCTAAAACATTGCAGAACTTCAGAATGCAGTAACTCATAAAAGTCTAAAGTTAAAACTCCTGTTTCCCATTTCTTAGTGACTGGTATGCATTAAAACAAATAAAGCACAAGTGACCAAAATAGAACCAGTTTGGTCTAATGGTTAAAGCACTGGCTTAGAAAGCAGAAGACTATGAATTCTAGTCCGGCCTTCGCCATGAAAACCAGGTGGGTGACTTGGGACCAGTCATTTCTCTCCCAGCCCAACCTACCTCACAGAGTTCTTGTTGTGGGGAAAATAGGAAAAGGAAGGTGTTGAATATATTCACTGCCTCGAGTTATTTGTAAAAATAATAAAGGTGAGATATCTATCAATCAATTAATAATGGAATATCTACAGTACCTAATTTGTTTATCAAGACAATGATATATGTTAAACTGCTGTTGCTAAACTGCTTTCTTCTATTTAGCTGTTCAGAGCAATAGGCTGTAAAAGAATGTTGCATTTTTAACTGCACTGCCTTCTTGTTGCAATTGACTAAGGACCATTTGTGACTCTGAACTACAGCAACCAAGCAATCAGCGTTAGAAGAATTAAACAGTTTACTCTTCTAGCTTTTTCTCAGCTTCTGAAAGTCCTTCTTCTTAGATAACAAGAAATATTACAAAGTTGTCTCCTTCTCCTCTTATTTCTTTCTTTCAACTTTACAACATACGCAGCATTTGATCAATAAAGATCTATAGCAAAGGTTCTCAGTTGTAGATTTAAATGTGAGTGAACTTACCTGACATGCACACTTTATACCAGAGGTCTTCAAACTTGGCAACTTTAAGACTTGTGGACAGCATAGCTGGCTGGAGAATTCTGGGGGTTGAAGTCCACAAGTCTTAAAGTTGCCAAGTTTGGGGACCCCTGCTTTATACTTTAAAACAAATAAAACATAAGCAGCCAGATAGTTTGGTCTAGTAGTTAAGGCACCAGACAGAAATCAGGAGACTGTGAATTCTAATCACACTTTAGGGATGAAAGCCAGCTGGCTGACTTTGGACCATTCACTCTCTCACAGTTCAGCTCATCTCACAGGGTTGCTGCTATGGTGAAAATAGAAGGAGGAAGCAGTATTAGGTACAGTATGTTCACCACCTTAAGTTAAAGGCAGATAAAATAAAAAAATAAAATAATAATTTTTGGGGTTGCCCACACCATCAAATGAGGCTATCTAAAACTATGCTTATATAAATAGATAACTACAAATCTGAGTTAGATATTTGCCTAATAGGTCACAGAACAGCACCCTAACCAGTGAAGCATGTTTTGGAAAGGGGACTGTCTATCCTGGCAAATGTCTGATTTCTTTTAGAAAAGCTGGACTGAAGCATTACATCCTGCTGGTCCACAAAATGAGTTTTCAAACTTTTGATTCACACTGTCCCATTAATTCACTGGATAATTCATACCACACCATGCCTTCTTTAAAATTTAAGGAAACCATTTCTATAAAGTTAAATTTAAGGCTTTTAAGTCACTCTTGCAATGCTGAATGTAGCTGATACAAAATTTAAAGCAAGAGAAAGCCAATCAAATTTGGAAACTCCTAATGGTTTGCCAAGAAAATATACAAGTTACAGTTGTACAGGCAGAGAAACGGGTCTTTATTCATTAAACTCCATCTGGAGCCCTTTATTTCTACATAATACATTCCATTTGAAAAAACAATGGTATGTCAGTAAAACTAAAAAACAAAAATGCCGTCCAAAAACTGTTTAATTTTGTATCTCATTTTTCTATAAACAACAACAAAAAAAGAGATACTTATCTATATATTTTTCAGGCTTTAATTAAAGGACTGCATTTAAGTCAATTTAGATTTCTACTGAAGCATTAACTATGCGGAGCATTAAAAGCAGTTTTCTAAGGATTCTGCTCTTTTTTTAATTCCAGTCTCCAATATTGTGTTAGCCTTGAATGGGCTAACACAAGGCTACTAGCCTTTGTGGCTAGTAATGAGTATTGCAAATAGAACTGGGATTCAGTTGATGGAGCAGCCATTCTTCTGCCAGCAGGCTGGTGATAGAAACAGACTGATAGCCTTGAGGAAATAAAACATTCACACCAAGGTGAGTTCAAGTGGAGCACTTTGAGATTTCATGATTTTGTGTTATGATGTTGCAAATTATAGTAAGCTTGTCATATGTCAGACATGTTTTATTATGATAGAATAAGGAATAATAATCCAAGAAATGGGGATTCAGTTATAACTGCTGAAAGATTGACCAGTAAATAAGGTTTGATCCTGAAAGTGATGGAATACTGTTCAGGATTTATATGGCTTTCCTCCTGCAGCCCTTTTCTTGGATAGGCTGTACAGCATCTCTTTGATGTGAGGAAAATGGCAGAGGTTGAAGATCAGGGCCCACAATTATTTATGTATTTATTTATTAAAGCAATTTCTATGCATCCTAGTCATCAGACTCAACACAACTTTTAATATTAAAATGTTAATATTATATAATAAACAAACAATAATAAACACTATCAAACTATACACATTAGGCTGCATTACTATTGCTATTGGTCTTCTCATTGTTCCTGTCATCCATCTCCTCACACTTGCAACTGCATGATTGTAACTTTGTTGCTTGTATCCTTGTGATTTATATTGATATTGATGGTTTCCTAGTATGATTTGATTGCTTATTGTACAGTATGACTGTCACTGGGTGTTGTGCCTTGTGATTCTTGATGAGTGTATCTTGTCTTTTTATGTACACTGAGAGCATATGCACCAAAGACAAATTCTTTGTGTGTCCAATCACACTTGACCAATAAAGAATTCTATTCTATTCTATTCTATTCTATTCTATTCTATTCTATTCTATTCTATTCTATTCTATTCTATTCTATTCTATTCTATTCTATTCTA